>JAOTRH010156712.1:0-13024 GCA_034768845.1 Heliamphora exappendiculata | reverse complement strand
GTATCGTCTGTAACGGGCCTGTAACGGCTGTTACAGGCCGATACACTATTGTTACCCGTTACGTAACGGGTGTAACGAGAGTTACAACGGCGATGTGCTTTGCAACCAATATCTTCAAGCGTAACGGGATCGGACCTTGAAGATACCGTTACGTAACGGCCGATCCGTTACGTAACGGCCGATATTTAGAACCTTGGTAACTGGTGAAAAATGAAGGATGAGACTCTTTATTGACTGTCGGAAAAATAGTATCAATATATTAAAATTTCCTTATTTTTATGATTTAAAAGTTTAAATTAGTAGATTTATAGGAAATAGGCTGTAGACATTGATATGTGTGGTTTTTTTATACAATTTCTAAAACTTAAGTTTTTGAACGCCTTTCTTGACAAATTTTTTTGAAGGTGCCATTGGCAAAACATTGCCTAGTTCTTACTATGCCTACCAACAATGCTGATAAGTTCATTTCATCTTTGTAGGGGAAAATGTTTATAGAGTCACAAGCCTACTTAGGTGGTGGCCTTGACTATGGTGGAGTTGTTGGAGTTGGGACTAACCCCTAGCCTATCTACAAGGTTTTGAAAGAATTCAAGGATTTGATGACTAAGGAGCTCCCTAAGCATCTCACATCCAAGAGGGGCTATGGACCATGCAATTGAGTTAGTGTTAGGTGCTAATCTATTGATCCATGTGCCATATAGGATGGCCACTCCAAAGCTATAGAGTTAAAGCAACAGCCTATGAAGTTGATTAATGCAGGGTTCATCAGGCCTTCAAAGCACCTTATGGGGAACTAGTTATCCAACATGTGGAGGAATTAGAAATGGAAGAAATGCAGCGCAAAGGGGTCATAATCCTAAAACAAGGCCATAACCTCTAAATACAACTTTTTTATTAATCAAATATGACGATTACAATTTCAAGCACGTTATTCATCGGGTAATAACCTACGATAATGGAGAACAATCTTATCAAAAATATCCTAAGTACTAATCTAAATCTCTGATAAATAATGAAACTTATTTTTTTATTTACAAAATGGATATGTAAATAGGCTACTCTACACACCTGCCAGGGAGCATTGTACATGTAACCCACAGCCAATCTGCAATATTCCCTACGTCACCTGCGTTGGGATTGAAGCCAAGGATTGTTGCTTGATTTAAGGTCCGTGCGTAAGTTTGACCCCAACATACCGCTACGAAAGCTAAAACCCAAGCGCTTGAGGCGAGGGCAACGGGTTCTTGCTCGCTGAACCAACAGCACGGTAAAAAAGCCTATTAGTATAAGGAAACTGAATAAAGATACATAATACTATAAGAAATTGAATTTAAAATAATAAAAGATAATAATTAATTATTCACCCCAAAAAAGATAATAATTAATAAAACTCGTAATTTGAGCTTTCGTGTATCCTTTAATGCCTGCACCGTTCTCTTCCACTGAAAAAAAAAAAACTCGACCTTGAGTTTGTCTACAAATACTATTTCTTCCAAGCCAAATAGTTATATATTTTGAATATGTTACTCGTGTTAGCTTTGTCTTGTTCTAACTAACAGTGTTATCAAAATCGTACGATACGCAGTACCTTTCATACGATACGTATTGTATAGTGAGTAAAACTATACGAATTGTATAGCATATCGTATTTGATAAGAAATCGTAGGATACAGATGCATATTGCACGCTTGTATCGTAAAATCTTGATATGGTGTGTATCGTACGATTTCGAGTTTGGCTAAAAACTAACCCTTTAATGAATCCTTTGTTCTTTTTCTGTTGTATTTGACTTCTTTTTTTCATTGTCTTTGTTTTCGCCTAGGGTTTCTTTCAAAGATGCCGAGATGATGAAGCCCTAGATCTTGAAGACAGAGACACGAAGTTGAAGGAGCATCAAAGACGAAGAAGCATCGAAGAAAAAGAAGATGCCTAGGGTTTTGTTAGCATTTGGGATCTTTGTGGCGTTCTCGGCGTCAATTGTCGAAGACAAAGAAGTGGGATACGTCAATCACTCGATTGGGATTGTCGCGATTGTCGATTGGGATTGTCGATCACTTTGTTTTATCTCCTAACGGGTTTTGTTTTGTATTTGGCTCTTTGCATTTTGCAATTTATTCTTGGACTGTTGGACATTAGTAGAAATTAGAAAAGATTATTGGCTTTGTTTGTTTAATTGATTTTGGATATTGAAATTATGCCTTAAAAGAGAAAAAGTAGTAGATAAGTTATTGACACTACTTGGTAACATTGTGTACGTGTTAATGAACAAGTGGATGATGATAGTGTTGATAACACTAGATTAAGATTGAGGTTTAATTATTATGGTAATGAATATTCGGGTGTTGTGATTCGAATGAAACATCACATAGTTTGTACTCGTAAAAATGTAGCGGCTTGTACAAAATGTCCAGAAGAAGTTGAAATCTTTTCAAATTTGTTGCAAGAGTTGAAATAAAGAAATAGTGTTTATGATTTTGTGGAGTGTTTTGAAGAGGAAGAAGGTACTAATTCGTAAGGAGGACAAATAGATAAATTTGTGAGCAAAGGAAAAGGAAAACAAATCACTTTGCCCTCTATGGTAAAGGATAGAACAAAACTATGCATTGATATATGTGAATTCATGTATGTAAATGCTTTGCCATTTCATTTGGTTAAAAGCCCATAGTTTCACACTATGATATAATCGGTTGGCGAATATGGCAAATATTTAAAACCTCATTCATACCATGAGGTTAGAGTCGCTTTCTTGAAGAAAGAAGTTGATACTATGAATGTAATATTAGAGAAGTATAGAAGTGAGTGGAAGAAAACGGGTTGTACATTAATGTCGGATGGGTGGCAAGATGGGAAGGGGCAATCTATCACTAATTTTCTTGTTAATAGTCCAAAGGGGATGATTTTTTCAAAATCAGTGGACACCTCTTCAATTATTAAGGATGCTCGTAATTTATTTGAGTTGCTTGATTCTTTTGTTGAAGAAATTGGTAAAGAAAATGTAGTGCAAGTAGTAACGGATAGTGCGTTCACTTAGTTCTTACCGGTGAGTTTCTAATGGAAAAGAGCAAAAAAAAAATTGGTCTCTATGCGCAGCCCATTGCATTGATTTGATACTCAAAGATATTGGTGAACTACCGATGCATACATGACACAATAACTAAAGCAAGAATGATTACCGTTTTCATTTATTTCCATTCATGGGTTCTTAATTTGATGAGAAAGTATACAAAAATTCATGAATTAGCAAGGTCAGCCATGACAAGATTTGCCACTTCTTTCCTCATTTTGAGAAGCATGTTAACTCAAAAAATGACTTAGAGTCATGTTCTTTTCCGAAGAGTGGGCAAAGAGCTCACATTCCAAGAAGAGTAACGGCATTAAAGCTCAAGAGTTTGTGTTAGATGCAAAGTTTTGGCAAGCAATTAAGTATTGTTTGAAATGTATACTTCTGTTAGTTAAAGTTCTAAGACTAGTTATTGGTGATGCAAAGCCCGCTATGGATTATATTTATGAAGCTATGGATAGGGCTAAGGAACAAATTGAGAAAAATTTCAGTTTTGTGAAGTGAAGATATGATCCAATTTGAAAGATTATTGATGATCGTTGAGCATTACAACTCCACTGGCCTCTTCATGTGGCGAGTTATTATCTTAATCCTAGGTAACATTCTTAATTCATCACGTAAATCACTTTTTGACTTTTTGTTACTTTTATTTCCACATCATCTAGATACTTGTTTATTTATTTTGATTCATTGTAGATTTCATTATGATCGTACCTTTGATAAGACAGATATGGAAGTAAAAGTAGGATTGTACAAGACTGTAGAGAAGATGCATTCAGATTGAAACAAGGTTAAAACTTGATGCACAAATAAAGAAGTTTCATAAGGCCATTAGTATGTTTGGAATGGATATGGCCGTAATAACAAGTGACAAAAAACAACCCGGTATTTTTACTAATCTATTCTATGCTATGTTGTTCATTATTTTGATTTACTTTGTTTTAAATTATGTATTTATGGATATTGCAGTAATTGGCTCTCCTTTTCTTGCACTATGATGGGAGAGTTATGGGAGTAGTTACAAAGAGCTTCAACGATTGGCTATAAGAATTCTAAGCTTTACGTATAGTGCTACGGGTTGCGAAAGAAATTGGAGTACTTTCCAACATATTCACTGAAAGAAAAAGAATTGTTTAGAACAATAAAGATTGAATGCATTGGTGTTTGTCAAGTACAACCTCAATTTGGAGTTGAGGCAAAAGAAAAGGGAAGAAAGTGGTGATATCTATGATCCTATTTGTCTCTCGGATATGGAATCCGATGATGGATGGACCACCGAAAGAGAGGACTCATACCTACCCGAAGACAATTCATGGATGGACATAAATGAATGTTTTGAAGTTAATGAGGGAGAAACTAGTAGGAAAATAAAGAGAGGTATGTTCATTACTTTTATTTCAATTGTTGAGTGTAATTTGTGTGAAATAGAATTAATATTTTTAAATATTTAATATTTTTGTTTTTATAGGACTAAAAAACCTTCAAGATGATAGAAAAGGAAAAAGAAAAGCTGTTGAAGCGGAGATAGAAGTTATTGAAGATGATTGCATGGATGATGATGGGATGCTAATCGGAGATGGTGGAGATGATGACGTGGTTGAGATTGACTTGAAGGATGAAGAGGAAATATGATCTTGATACACTTTTGTTTTTGAATTGTAATGATTTGATGTTTTTTTTTTCTTTTGGCACGTCTTATATGGGACATGGTTGAGGAATTGGGATTTGGTATTTTGAAGTTTGAATTTTATTTTGAGCATATATAATAGATTTGTATTAGAAGAATTTATTTTTGTAATTTTATAGTAGGATAATTATTTTATCAACTTATATATAATTACGTTAACGTATTTTATGATACGCGATGCAGCACGATACGCGATACATAAAAGTGGAATTACGATATGTATTCAAATTTGACAACACAGCTAATCTAAAGGTCCACTAAACATGGATTGAATACCCAACCCAAAGTTTTCAACACTAATGATATAATTCTTTTCTAACTTGATGAAATCTTTTATTGGCAAACAATCAATAGAATTGGACATGTTGAGTATACCCTGATGTTTAAGAAACTCTTTGTTTGATGAAACTATTTTGTGCATGGAATTTTTTGCTCTTCAATAGCTAGAGGAGGAATATGATTATTTTAACTCTTGAGATGGAGCATAATCAAACTTCTCCCGATTCAGATTGTGGCAGTGCTGTTGAGTAGGCATCGAGGTGGGAGACTTATGAGTTGACATGCAATCATTTTTTGTTGGCTTTAACTAAATACTTTTTCTATTATATTTGAATATAATGTTGTTATCTTCTCCATTATAAGTGGCACTAAATTAATGAATCCATGGACAACCAAGTAACACGTGTACCATTCGTGGGAAAAACGTCACACCAATTCTTATATGAGTAATCACCTATCCTCATAGAAACCAAACACCTTTGGAAAACTAAAAGATAAGTGTTATCAGTTCCAAACAGTTGATAGGGTTGTGCAATGGGGTTCATGCTTTAGTTTCATCCAAGTGACACCTAATTTGGATACCGCGTTAATTGTACATGCTTGAACAATGACAAATTTACAAACTCTGTTTGCGCACCTATGAAATGTATGAGAATTATTGGTGCGCTTTGACTCATCAAGTTCTTGTAAAAGGTGTAAGAATGAAGGCTAATTTATGTAGGATTTTTTATCACGATTTTTTTTAATCTTTATTGCTAGTTGCTTATTTTTAATCATTAGATATGAGATGGGCTTTTTGTGCACTACCTGTTTGTTTTTGTTTTTTGTTTTATAATTTTTGCTGGGCTAAGTCAAATGGTGCGAGCAGGGTTAGAATAGGTTTTGGGCGAGAATGGTTTAGAGTGGGTTGACCTTTGTTATTTTAGACATGACAGGCCGGGCTTAAAACATTAGAATTGGTCTTGGTTTAAGAAATTGATTTGGGTCGTGGGTTTAAAGAGATGGGGTTGGAGTAATTTCCTTGTTTGGTGCGCATGAATATAATGAGGTTGGAATGGAATGAATGTGAGAATTGAATGAAAAGTAACAAAATGGAATGTTCAATCCCATCCTTGTTTAGTTGCCAGCATAAAATGACGTGAGGATGAAATGTCTTATGACTTTTCTTATACCTATGTTTGGTATGTTAATTTAATGTAATGGAATGAAATGTAAAATTTTTAATAAACTATTGCTTTATTTATTTTGATAAAAATTTCATTAGGATTAAAAAATATTTCTTTATGTTTGGTTGCGATTTAAAAATAATAATGGTTATAGCAATGGTGGTGGGAGGGGTAGTGGCGGCGGAGCCGGTCGCGATGGTGTGGTGAGTACTATGATTCCATGTTGGAATAGAATACTTATACCGTAGGTTGTGGGAAGGAATAGGTTTTACCACTTTTTATTGGTATAGCTATTCCAACAAAATGACCATTCCTGCTTTAAAAATACAGGTCAAACATGGAATGAAATAGCTATTCCAACAAAATGATCATTCCCACTTTAAAAATGCACACCAAACATGGAAAAGGGAATTTGAAGCTGGAATTGGAAGAATATATTATTATTATTATTATTATTATTATTGGGATATTTTTTATTATTAGAATTGTGAGAATATACCATTATTATTATTATTAGGATATTTATCCATTATTAGGATTTTTTTTATTATTAGTATTGTGAGAATATACTATTATTATTATTGGGATATTTACCCATTATTAGGATATTTCCATAGCCTATATATATGATGTATCCCTTCATTGTTATTCAAGCATTTGTAATATAATAATAATACTTTAAGTTTTGCGTTCATGTTATCAGAGCCAAAACCCTAGCAGCCACTATAGCAGATTCTCGTCGGCTTTTTCAAAACCTCGTCCTTGGCCTTCACAACCTTCGCATCTCTCTCCATCGTTGTTTGACGCCACCGACCATCGCCGACCCCTTCCCTAGGTCCCGCAACCATCGCCGACCCCCGCTGCATCCTCTATGGTCCTTTTTTTGTCAGATCCGATTTCTTGCTCTTCTGCTCTGCATTATTTTTTGTCTATCTCCTTCGCTATATCAGAAGGCAAGTTGCAAGCTATTAGCATTCGGTTGAATGGATCCAACTACTCATATTGGTCAAATGTTATGAAAAATTTTCTTCTTGGAAAAGGTCGATGGGGATATGTAACCGGCTCAACCATTCGACCTACCAATCCTAAGGCTAAGGGGTATGATTCATATATTGCCACTTGGGAGATGGAGAATGCACAGGTCTTTACTTGGTTCCATAATTCTGTGGAGCTAAGTATTGGCATGAACTTCTCCAAATATACGACCGCCAAACAAGTGTGAGAATATCTCCAAAATATGTATCTTATCTCCAATTTTGCCAACCCTAAACCCTAAACCCTAAACCCTAAACACTTCGAATATGACCAAGAAAAATGACAAATCTATCTAGGAATTCTACACTGAGATGACAACCTATTAGGATCATTTGGCTCTTATTTAACCTCCGATTTGCAGCTTCTCAATAGTCATATTCAGTATTGGGAAGAGTTGAGGCTAGTACAGTTTCTCATGGCACTCCATGATTAGTTTGCGGCACTTTGTGGTGCCATTATTCATCGTTCCCCATTACCCTCCGTTTATGGGCCTGCTTGCGAGCTCATTGCAGAAGTGACACGGTTGAAAGTTGCTCAAATGGCCATTCCCTCTCAATCGGTCTTCGTCGTCCCGTCCTCCTTCATATCGTGCCTTTTTGACTTTTTTCATACTTATTTTGAGCCCCAGTCTTATAAAGATGCATGTACTAATCCTAATTGGGTTAATGCAATGTCTGACGAATTATCGACTATTTAGAAAACTGGTACTTGGGATTTTGCCACTCTCCCTGCAGGTAAAAATCTCATTGGATGCAAGTGAGTTTACAAAGTCAAAACTCACTCTAGTGGCTCCTTAGAGCACTACAAAGCTCGTCTTGTTGCTTTCCCAGGAATATAGCGTTGATTACAAGGAAATATTTGCCCCGGTTGTAAAAATGACCATTGTTCGTACCCTCATCTCTGTTGTTGCTGTCCATCACTGACCTCTCTTTCAACTTAATGTCAAGAATTCCTTTTTCAATAGCTATTTTCATGAGAAAGTTTATATGTGCTCTCCTCTGGGTCTTCCCCATCCCCCGGGCATGGTATGTCGTCTCTGTCGTGCTCTTTATGGTCTTAAGAAATCTCCATGTGCTTGGTATGACCGTTTTTAGTCTACTGTTAGTTAGATTGGATTTCATTATAACTCCCATGATTTTGCTCTTTTCATTCGACATACATCCGGTGGTATTGTTCTTTTTCTCTTATATGTGGATGACATGATTATTACTGGTTCTGATTCGGTCACTATATTCAAGGTTAAACAATATTTGTTTCGGGAATTTGAGATGAATGTTTTGGGACCTTTTCGGTATTTTCTTGGTATCGAGGTCGCTTCTTCACCTCAAGGTTATTATCTCTCCTAAACTAAATATGCTCATGAGATTGTTCATTGTGCCCGCCTAATTGATGATAAGATTGTTGACACCCCCATTAAACTCCAAGCCAAATTCTCTTCTTCTGATGGAGTTTCTCTTGAAGTTCCTTCTATTTATCGAGAGCTGGTCGGGTGCTTAGTCTATCTAACTGTGACTAGACCTGATATTGCCTATGCCATTCATATCGTCAGCCAATTTGTCTCTGCTCCTCACTCTACTCATTGGGCTGCTTTGCTTCGCATCATCCGCTATGTCCGACATACTATTTTTCATAGTTTGTTGTTGTCCTCCACCTCCACGTTAACTCTTCAGGCCTATGCGGATATTGACTAGGCTAGTGATGTTTCTGATTGAAAGTCTACTACTGGGTATTGCATCTTTCTTGATAAATCACTAGTTTCTTGGAAGAGTAAGAAGCAGTTTGTGATTGCTGGTTCCGCTACTGAGGCGGAATGTCGTGTTATGGCTCATGCTACTACCAAAATTGTCTGGCTCCGGTGGCTTCTGTTTGATATGGGTGTCTTTTTCGATTCTCCTACCTCACTTTATTGTGACAATATGAGCGCCATTCAGATTACCCATAATTCTGTGTTTCATGAGTATACCAAGCATATTGAAATTGATTGTCATTTTGTCCGTCAACACCTTCAATTGGGCACCATTAGCCTCTCATTCGTCCTCTCCTCTTTGCATCTTGTTGATTTTTTCACGAAGAATCGCACCGTTGCTCGTTTTCGTTTTTTGTTGCACAAACTCTCGTTACTCTCTGAGTTCGCATCATGAGTTTGAGAGGGGGTGTAAGAATATGTTATTATTATTATTATTATTGGGATATTTTTTCATTATTAGGATTGTAAGAATATACTATTGTTATTATTGGGATCTCTACCTATTATTAGGATCTTTTCCATTATTAGGATTGTGAGAATATACTATTATTATTATTGGGATATTTACCCATTATTAGGATCTTGTGAGAATATACTATTATTATTATTGGGATATTTACCCATTGTTAGGATCTTTCTATTATTTACATATATGATATATCCTTTTATTGTTATTCAAGCCTTTGTAATATAGTAATGATAGTTTTAGCTTTGCTTTTAGGAATGACCATTCCATTTTGGCCTATTCCAGCGTACCAAACAAGCTGTAGGGATTAGGGATTTTGAGTTCAAGAGAGAAGAGTGGGTTTTTGGATTGGGTCAATGGAAAGGATTTTCGAGTTAAGCTAGGGTTTTCCTCTCATGATTTACAAAGACGGTGATGGAGGAAGAGAAAGAGAAAAGGGAAGAGAGGGAAAAGGTGCCGACTAGGCTTACTGGTGGCCAACGAGGGTTCTGTGAAGATTTAGGCAAATTTCGGAGATCACAGCTTGAATACTGGTTGACTGGGTTCACCACTATCGACTATGGTAGTGGGTGCAGATCTGGTTTGGGGCGATCAGTGACAATGCTATTACTGTGACTGATTGTGGTTGATAGTGGCGGTAAGGGTGGTGACTGCATGACTGGTTCGGGGTGGTGGTGAGGCCAATCGATGACAATGGCGGTGATGGATGAAGATCAAATCTGGCTGTCGAGGGTGTTGGGTCCTGAAGAAGTTACGTTGAAGTTGTGATGGAAATATATGTATATATATATATTTTTGTTGGTAGGGTTTCGGAAAACAACGTCGTTGGGGATTGGAACATGTTTTAAAGGTGTTGGGAGAAGGCCATATTAGAAATGGAAGAAGGGTAGCATAAAAGGGTCACAACCCTAACACAAGGTCACAACCATAAACACAACTTTTCATTAATAAACTCTGACAATTACAAGGTCAAGCATGTTATTTATGGGTTAATAGTTTACCATAATGGATAACAATCTTACAAAAAATATCCTCACGAACTAAATTTCTATTAAATAAACCTAATACTATAATGAAACTAAATAAAAAAACTTAATACTATACGCAAATTGAATGTGCAATAATAAAAGACAATAATTAATAGGGTTCGTAATTTGAGCCTTTGTGTATCTTTTAATGTACGTGTTACCTGTGGTCTTTCAGAAGAAGTACTATATGAGTCTAAGGTTGTGTATTGACTATCGAGCTCTCCCACCCAAGAGGGGCTATGGACCATGCAATTTAGTGTTTGGTGCCAAGCTACCGATCCATGCGCCAGGAGGGGCTATGGACTATGCAATTGAGTTAGTGATTGGTGCCAAGCTATTGATCCATGCGCCATATATGATGGCCATTCCAAAGCTACAAAGTTAAAGGAAACAGCTTTCGAAGTTGATTGATGCAGGGTTCATTAGGCCTTTCATAGCACCCTGTGGCTATGGGACATTAGTGCTTTTTTAGAAGAAGCACCATGGAGTCTAAGGTTGTGTATTGACTATCGAACTCTCAACAAGATCACCACCACGGCAAGTACTCCATCCATCATGTTGCCAATTCTTTTGATCAACTGAATAAGGCGAGGTATTTCTATGAGCTTAAGACTGGATTACCATAAGTTGTGGAACTAGAAGGGGTTCAGCTGAAGCCAATGAGTGTTACTCGGTATAGTTCTTTCGGGTTCTTTGTTACTCTCATTAATGCGCCAACAACAATTTGCAATCTCACTAACTTGTGTTCCGGGAGTATCTAAACAAGTTCGTAGTGATGTATCGTGACAACATTGCGGTCTTTAGCTCCATGTCAGACATGCATGTAAAGCACTTGAAGCTAGTCTTCCAAAAGCTAAAGGAGAACCAACTTCATGTCAAGTTGGAGAAATGCTGCTTTGCATAAGAACACATCAAGTTCGTGGGACATATTGTTGGGTCTGAGAGTATATGAATGAATCAAGATTCAAAGCAATCAGGAGTGGTAGCCACCCTCAAGTGTTGGCAGTTTGTGGAGGGCTACTCAATGATTGCATCCCCATTGATAGAATTGCTATAAGGTGTGGACTTGGAAAGAGGAGTTTCAAAGAACCTTTTGATGAGTTGACGCGAGCCGTGTCTAAAAATCCAGTCTCGGCCCTTTCAGATGCTTCTAAGCCTTTTTTAGTTGCAGACTAATGCTTCGGACTTTGCACTTGGAGGAGTTTTGCATCTGGATGGGCATTTTGTGGCATATAGAGCCACAAGCTAATTGGTGCGGTGCGGAGGTACGCAACTACTGAAAAGGAGCTTCTAACCATGACATTGCCTTTTGAGTGTTGAGGCACTAGTTGGGCCAACGGTTTGTGGTGAAGACAGACAACACAGCAGTGAGCTGCTTCTTTCCACAACTAAAGCTCAATGGGATGCAGGCAAGATTGGAAGTGAACTTTGCAGAGTTTGATGTGGGCTTGCCGCCTTGGAGTAAGGCTGGTGCCACTAATCATGTTGCTGGTGCGGTAAGTTGGAGTTGGCAGAGATTGCCTCATGTCAACAATTTCAATACCTTCTATTGGGATGTGCGAGCGCATCCATGTTCACCTAGACAAGCACCTCATGCTGCTAGACATCATCAACCCTGTCAAGAAAGGAAAAATCTGCCAGTTTTGGGTTAGCACATTTTAATATTCATACTGTATACGGAGAGAATGTATATAGCTTAGCTTCCCTACATACACATGTTCAATTAATATTCATACTGTTATCTTTTCTTTTATTAATTGCAGATGTGATTGTGGTATTTATAGTTCCATGGAGATTTATAATGAATTTGGTTGCAACATAGAATAGGAGATAGATGAAGAAAGAAGTGTGGAAGACGAAGAATATACATGAAGAAGGTGGTAAGGGGGATGATGGTGTTGGGAAGATCTGCTATTCCAGAGATGGTGTCCGGTGTCCCTATTTTTTAATATTTGACGGTTGGTTTTAGGCACTGGTAGTGCTGTTTAGTTTTATGCCATTGTGGATCTTTGGAAATGTGTGAAAAGGTTTGTCACATGGACACTTCAGGTGTGGTGTGGATTTATATCTAGGGGTCGAAATCAGATGCATCAGACTCCAAATTTTAGGATGCACAGATCGTCAAAAAGAAAAAAAAAAGATCCAAAAATTAGACGTGCTTATGTGAATACATCGTGTTATTAAAAGTTAATTTTCTATATAGCAAAGTAAAATATATTCATGATATATCATATCAGTATATTACTACCCAATGATTTTATTATAATTTTAATATATCAGCGATGCAAAATATAGAACACAATGATTTTACTGTTATTTTAATACGTTGTCAATGATTTTGTTCCAAATTCATTTTTTCTTCAACAACAAAAGAGAAAATTCAGAAGTATCTGTTTGAAAACAACCGAATTGGATCTATATCAACATGGGTACTTTAGTAAAGCCATCAGCCCATAAAGATGGTGTGTGTTCAGCAGGCAGCAAACTCACACGTAAGATGCTGAAGAGTACTGTAACACAAATCGAAAGTGATGTCCGACAATGGTTATTGGTGG
>JAOTRH010156701.1:0-13024 GCA_034768845.1 Heliamphora exappendiculata | reverse complement strand
GGACATCCATGCATAACAAAGAAATGATATGCATACATTGCTCATAAAGATTCTCATAAAATAAAAAATTAATTTTAAAATAAAATTAAATATTAAAAACATGGCTTTCAGTATACCAACCCTAACATTGTTAACCAGGGTTAACAAATGTCGGGCCACGTTTTCGTCCTTCGTTAGCCAGGGCTAACATTCATTGGGCCACGTTTCCGCCCATCGTCAGCCAGAGCTAACGTGCATACCAACATCATGTAAGACCACATTTTCGTCTTACATCATGCATAAATAGAACTAAGTTATAAATGCACAAAACCACATATATCCTTCACATCATGATGCCAACTGTCATATAACCGACATCCACTTACATGGACAACCAACAACCCACAAAATAAAGCCTAACCTGAAGGCCAACATCGCTTCAGCGCTCGAGCACTCAACCATCGCTCGAGCGGTCCCCTACCGACATACGTCTCTGCCACACCACCGCTCGAGCGCTCAACCACCGCTCGAGCGGTCATCGATGGGTGAAAAACCAAACGAAGAACGAAATCGGGTCTCACACCCACCCAAAGGCCAACTCTACACCGCCTACAAAATGATTTTCACTAAAACCCCATATTTTCCTAAAACCCCCTTTTTAGGAAAAGAACCATGGGCCTAAACATGCCCCGCACCCAACTATGCCCAAACACCACTCACACACGTGCATCAACGCCACACTAGAACAACCCACATCATCCCCGAGGATGACAACAACAACAAACCACCACGGCCTCACCACATCCAACCGAAATGAAAAATGATTAACACCCCTCTTCATGATTTCAATCAATAGAACCCCATAATTCCATTGACTAAGAGCCACTAGAGGAGAGCCAGTCACAAACACATCACAACCCATACCAACACACACCCAACACGGCCAACACAGACCCACTCATGTCCAACACAAACCCATGATGCTCACATGTGCCCTACACAAACCTACGATGCCCACACGCGCCCAACACAAGCCGACGACGCCCCCATGCGCCTAACACAAACCCACGACGCCCACACGCGCCCAACATAAGCCGACGACGCCCCCATGCGCCTAACACAAACCCACGATGCCCACACACGCCCAACACAAGCCCACGACGCCCCCATGCGCCTAACACAAGCCCACAACACCCACACGCTCCCAACACAAGCCCATGACGTCCCCATGCGCCTAACACAAACCCACGACGGCCCCATGCGCCTAACACAAACCCATGACGCCCCCATGAAACAAGAGACTTGATAAAAAAAGGGCCAACAAAGATGAAAATAACCTTTTCCCAAACATTCGGCCAAAAATGGGTGAAAAGTAGTTAAGAAATTTTGACATACCCTCACTATTTTGATCATTAACTTTTTTCACAAAAAGCATTTCCTTGTGAGAGAGGTGTTATTGAAAAGAAGACTTTCGGGGCTTCAATTTGAGTACAAAAATGACCTAATTACAAGTCCGAATGAGGGAGATATGATCAAAACAAAACGGCCATGCGCAGCTAGTTTGCTCGAGCGGACATCAGGCACTCGAGCGAGCTACCACCTGTGAAAAACCCAAATTTTTCCCTGTTTTGTGTTCTAAGCCCCAAAACTCTTAAACACTCACTATGATGCTTCAAAACACACATAAACTTACCGATTCGCATGTATTAACACCCACGGACATACATAAGCCCAAAACATCAAGAACCACTGATCGAAAGGCCTCAAAACCCAGTTCACCTAACTGAAAACAACACCAAAATGGTTTTAAACCAAAACCCGATCTTTAAATTGATTTTTCATGCATTTTTAACCGGTAAAAATACACACGATTACACGTAGCACCCTTATAAGATATGAGAGTCTAGGATCTTACCTCGGTGAGTTAAAAACTCGATGCCTTGAACCACGTGCAAAATTGAGCTTTGCCAAAATAAAATTTTATCCGAATGGATACATAGACCACGATGCCAAAAGCAAGGATCCGCTGTTGGATCATAAAAAATCGAGCACCGGGCCCCCGAGAAGTTAGAGAGAAGGTAGAGAGAAAAAGGAGGAAACTTAGTGGAGAAGTATTAAAAATTTCTTTTAAAAATATCTAGCTCCAGTTATTTATAGGCCTCCAAAATATCTTTTTTTCTGTTTTAAAATTCGGACCGCAATGCTCTACGGCCGTCGGAACCTGTCCCGTATGCATATCTAAACCCGATCATGCATCAAAATACGTAAAAATATGCTATAACGAAAACACGAAACGCGCGTCGAAAAATGTCCAAAAAAAAAGCGGGTCAGGGTCTCACAACTCTACCCCCGTTAAAAGAATTTTGCCCCCGAAATTCACCACAAGGTCAAAAGAAAACAACCCCGTTGATCACAATCGACACAGGTACACAAGATGGTCAGCCAAATCACTCATACGATATAATCAAATAAGGTTAGGCATCCTAAATAATGGCCAACTATCTCAAAGACGGGATCTACCACTCACTCCAACCTCACAAGCTCACTAACCGTTGTCTCAACACAGCACACCATCCACAGAGTCCACCACCAACTCCAAACCCACGGCCACAGCCTCGAACACAGCCTCGCCCTCTCCGCGTAGACATCATGTCTATATGAACGGAAAGAAAAAATATAAGATACAACACATAAGCATGAACCACATAAGCATGCTAACACGTAGCCACATAGATTCATGCCTAACAAACCCTACATATTGAGGAGAATCGACAAGAATGTCGCGTTAGTCTGAACAACCTGCTTAGATTCCTTGCTAGAAATCACGTGAGCTAAATGCTTTTCTAACTTGGCTCTCAAGTTTGTTAATCCAAACGCCCAAAGGAAAGACTAATCAATCATACAGTTCCACCTCCATGCTCACATATACACATCATTCACATATTTAACATGTCAATACGTTGATGTTATCAAAGCAGCTAAACACATGCAGTCAAGCACACGCAATTAATCTCACACGGTGATGCACCATCTTCCAACAGCTCTAGGTATTCTAACCCAGAGCTCTGATACCAAGTTGTCACGCCCCAAACTCCGGGTCACGTGAAATACCACAAGCAACTAAATATAATACCCAACCCGAGAATACACTCTCAAAATAAACCATACATGCATTGTATATAATTAGCAAATGGCTTACATTACACGACCCCAATGTCGAAAAACATGTTACAGCATACATGTTCCAAACGAGCAAAAAATGAAGACTATAGGTCTTCCGCCCCTCCAGCAATCCTAGATTAACCTGCGTAACCGGTACCTATAAAACATTTCAAATCCCACACCGTAAAATAAAGCTCAGCAAAAACTAGACAAAGCATGCAGTATAAGCTAAACATGCTAGGAAAACGAGGTGTAGTTTTCGACTCTCTTTCAATCCTTAAAACAGTTGAAAACAATTTAGATCACGACTCACCAGATTCAGGAAACAGTTTGATAGCACAACTCGCACGAGTCCCTATGATAACAGGTATATATATGCAACACATGAATACATATCTAAACCAACTTTCAGAAGCCCCAACAAGCTAACTTATGCATCCCATGCACTACGCCCAATGCACTATGTGCAACACACCCAACACATATCTCTTCAGGACCTCGTTTTCGTCCTTCAGATTCACACACACGTGTCTTTAGGATCATGTTTCCATCCTTCAAACTCACGCACACCTGCATCGTCATAACCACATTTTCGTCCTTCAGATACTCACACACAAGTGCATCGTTAGGACCACGATTCTGTCCTGCAGATAGTCGCACACAAGTGCATCGTTAGGACCATGCTTTCATCCCACCGATAGCCAGAGCTAACATTCATCGAGCCACGTTTCCGCCCATCGTCAGCCAGAGCTAACGTGCATACCAATATCACGTAAGACCACATTTTTGTCTTACATCACGCATAAATAAAACTAAGTTATAAATGCACAAAATCACATATATCCTTCACATCATGATGCCACCCGTCATATAACCGACATCCACTTACTTGGACAACCAACAACCCACAAAACCAAGCCTAACCCGAAGGCCAACATTGCTCTAGCAGTCCCCTACCAACATACGTCTCTGCCACACCACCGCTCGAGCGATCATCGCTGGGTCAAAAACAAAACGAAGAAACAAAACTGGGTCTCACACCCACCCAAAGGCCAACTCTACACCTCCTACAAAACAGTTTTCACTAAAACCCTATCTTTTCCCAAAACCCCCTTTTTAGGAAAAGAACCACATGCCCAAAGCGCACCCAACTATGCCCAAACACCACTCACACACGCACATCAATGCCACACTAGAACAACCCATGTCATCCCTGAGGACGACAACAACAACATACCACCACGACCCCGCCACAACCAACTGAAATGAAAAACGATTAACACCCTCTTCATGGTTTCAATCAATAGAACCCCATAATTCCATTGACTAAGAGCCACTAGAGAAGAGCCAGTTACAAACACATCACAACCCAGACCAACACACACCCAACACGGCCAACACGGACCCACTCATATCCAACACAAACTCATGATGCTCACACATGCCCTATACAAACCCACAATGCCCACATGCGCCCAACACAAGCCCACGACGCTCCCAAGTGCCTAACACAAACCCACGACGCTTACACGCGCCCAACACAAGCCCACGACGCCTCCATGAGCCTAACAAAAACCCACGATGCCCCCATGCGCCTAATACAAACCCACGATGCCCCCATGAAACAAGAGACTTGTTAAAAAGGGCCAACAAGGATGAAAATAACCTTTTCCCAAACATTCAGCCAAAAATAGGTGAAAAATGGTGAAGAAATTTTGACATGCCCTCACTATTTTGATCACAACTTTTTTCAAAAAAAGCATTTCCTTATGAGAGAGGTGTCATTGGAAAGAAAACTTCTAGTGCTTCAATTTGAGTACAAGAACGACTCAATTCTGAGTCCGAATGAGGGAGATATGATCAAAACAAAATGTCCCTGTACAGCCAGTCTGCTCGAGCGGACATCGAGCGCTCGAGCGAGCTACAACGGGAGAAAAATCCAAATTTTCCCTTATTTTGTGTTCTAAGCCCCAAAACTCTCAAACACTCATGATGATGCTTCAAAACACACATAAACTTACTGATTCGCATGTATTAAGACCCATGGACATACACAAACCCAAAACATCAAGAACCACCGAACGAAAGGCCTTAAAACCCTGTTCAGCCAACTAAAAACAACACAAAAACGGTTTTAAACCAAAACCCAATCTTTAAATTAAATTTTCATACATTTTTAACCGGTAAAAGCACACACGATTACACGTAGCACCCTTATAAGACATGAGAGTCTAGAATCTTACCTCGGTGAGTTAAAAACTCAACGCATCAAACCACGTGCAAAATTAAGTTTCGTCAAAATAAAATTCCATTCGGATGGATGCGTAGACCACGATGCCAAAAGCAAGGATCCGCTGTTGGATCGTCGAAAATTGAGCCCTAAGCCCATGAGAAGTTAGAGAGAAGGCAGAGAGAAAAAAGAGAAAACTTAGTGGAGAAGTTTTGAAAATATCTTTTGAAAATATCTAGCTCCAGATATTTGTAGCCCTCCAAAATATATTTTTTTTTAAATTCGCAATGCAACGCCCCACGACCCCCGAAACCTGCCCCGCATGCGTATCTAAGCCCGATCATGCATCAAAACACTTAAAAACATATTATAACGAAAACACGAAATGCGTGTCGAAAAATGCCAAAAAAAAAACGGATCAGGGTCTCACATAAAGGGTAAGCCTATGATTATTTGTTATTCTTTGGGACTTAAAGATTATAAATCTCACTAATGGTGAATCAAATATTTTTTTCATTATGAATTAACTTAAAGGCTAATTTAAGAAGTTTCTAATTAAAATGTTGAATTTAGATTCCTCATGATTTAATGAAGTAAGATTGGAAGAAAGTTGGTTGAAACCTTAGAGTTGATAAATTTTGAGTTTTGTTGAACTTATATAAAAAGGGTGAGAACGTGAGATTGGGACTTAAATGTCGTTAATTTAAATTTAACGGATTTCTTAATGAGGGTTCATGCTTAAGAGCTAGTGTGTATTGTGTGAATTGAAATGATATTATCAATAACGAACATCGGGGAAAATTGATAACATTAACGTGAACCTTGCGACAAAAAAAGGGAAGGACATATGATGTTGGTTTGAAAGTGGCGTAATATAATGATTATGGAATGGTGGAACAGATGTTATGAATTTTGAATATAAATAGTGACTTGATTCCTTAAAGTTGTGTTATTGTCGAATATATATAGATGAATTTGAACTTGAACTTGAAATGTGTCAAATTAATGAACTAAAAGTCATATTTGAATGTATAACTACAGATTTAATGAAGATTGAATGAAGTGAATATCTTCGATTCATTAAAACATTATTAGCTTTAAAATCTGTTAATTCGAATTGAGAAAAAGATGAAGTAATGACAATTGTAGGAATAAAGTAAAGGTGAATTAGAGATGAAGCATTGCTGTACAATATGAAACAAGAATTGTGGTATATAAATAGTTTTAACTCATGATATAAATGCATGGGTTCAAAGATATAAAGGTTGTGACAAAGCTGAATGCATAAAGTGAGGTTGAGGCTAAGAAATGCAAAAAACTTGAATTTAGTAAATTAAATTAATGGTATGATTAGAGATATGGAAGAATGTGGAATTCTTATCAAATTTACTAATTTTAAGTGGAAATGTTTAACAAAATGGTTTGAATTCATCGAAATGAATGTTGGAATATAATGAGAGGAAAATGGACTCAAAGGCTAAAGGGTGAAATTGATTGAATGGCAACAAGCGGTTCGATTATATGAAATTTGGTTTATTGATGGTTTAATGGCTTGAGAAATTGGATTGAGGAGATGGACTCCTGGTTGATTAATGAATACTAATATGGTTAATCAAATATTGAACCGAGGATGATTGATGTGGATGTGATTAAGTTGGGCTTGCACAGCTTCGTGGTGAAAGATCAGAAACTTGACCAAGATGGGTACCGTGTTCTCTTGGGTTAGCCCGCGTAAAACGAACTTGATTGTGTTGTGGTGAGTTATAGAGCTATCTATTACCCAATGGCTTTGCGTAGCCTATTGGGGAAAGAGGGAGGAATTTCTATAAGTTGCACCCGATGTTGGTTTCAGATGATTGTAGTGGTGAGTTATAGAGCTATCTATTACCCAATAGCTTCGTATATCCGATTGGGGGAATACGGAGGGGTTTCTATAAGCTGCACTCTACGTCGGTTTAGTATTGGATTAATGAAATGAAATGTATTCGTGGATAATGAACTAATGAACTAAAAAAAAAAGAAAATGAGAATGAGAGTGAGAATTAGAGAAAGATAAAGAGAAATTGTAATTTGTGTCCAGAGAAGAAAAGAAGGGAAATAAAAGAATGTCGACTTTTGAATTGGATTGAATAATGAGACTAATAAGAATGAGGAGATAGACAAAGATATGAACAGTTTTTATAAAAGAATGTAAATCTAAATGTTAGATAACAAAATGGTGGATAAAGAACTGATGAATTGAAGAGAGGGTTAATGGTTTGATATTGATAGATGGGAACGAACACAAGAAGAATTAAGAAGAAGAATTGAATAATTTAAGAAATTATGAAATGAGAAAAGAAAATGATTGATTGTGGTTGCATAATATCCTGCTCATCCACACTTCACAAGTCATGCATTGCACTTTCTTTAGTTTTTGTCCTACGAGCTTCGACTTGTGTATGTTGAATCACATCTTTTACAGATTTTCATGAACGGGATGAAGCATGAGATGATGATTGATTCTAGGTAAACTCGTGAAAAAGATTGAAAGATTTTATATTTATAATTCAAATAGTAAATTACTATTTTGTGACTTGTAAAGAAATTGGAAAATTTGTTAGTGGATGTCAGAACAACTGTGTATGTTGAAATTCAAAGCATTGTATTGGGAAATTTTATAGAAATTATGAGAATTGTTTTGGATGATTGTTAGTCATTGTGTAGTTAGAATTGTGATTGGGAATTAAACATTCGGGCAGTGACTGAGTATATTACATTATTTATGATTCACAGGTGATACTATGTCATACCCCAAACTTTGGGTTACGCGAAAAGTCTACAAACAACCACCAAATCGCCCCAACACAAACGATAAAAACCCAAAAGCCCAAAGAAGGCTAAAACCTTTATAAAAGCGTACTACCGAGGGTTTGGTTGATTTAAAAGAGTAGCCCAAAGACTACGATTTCGGCCCCAGAAGCCAAGCCTTTAAAACAAAACACAAGTTCGAGATAAGAAAATCTTTTCTTTTTAAAAGAAACTTGGACTGTTTCAAAATCTCCCTCGAAGCACAAGAGTTTGAATGAATCATAAACCATTTGAAAACTCCGTTTGCAAACTATTGAACCTAGCAACAAAAAACGTAGTAAGAAACTACGAAAAACAATAACCAACCCATGGTTCTCTCGAAAGTATTAAAACATGCATACATCCATAAGAATTATATACGCATTACAACATGTTATATCCAATATGAAATATATACAGAAAGGTATAAACAACCTATCAAGACAACATAGAGGTCTTGTCATCAGCCACCTCCGGGCACCCTAAGGTCAACTTATCGGACTATGTTCACCTGAAAAAGGTTTTAGAATAAAATCCCACACCGTAAGCCAAAATCCAATAGAAACAGACTATAAATCTGTAAAGCAGGCTATGCAATCATAAGCATAAAGACTCAACCACAGGAGTCAAAAAGGTTTTCCTCCAAAAAATCACAAGTTTTCAATCCTTAAAACTATGTATATCACCTGCACAAATATCATGCAACAATTAAAGGAAAATAGTAAAACAGTATTCTCCACTCGAGCCACACAGTCGAGGAGAAAGAGATAAAATGAAATTTTATGTACTGACTTTGACACACAAACAAATGTAACAACTATAGACTCCTGCTCATTACCTTAGTCCTGAACCACTGAAGACCTGCTAGGTAATGACAAGTTTTATACGGAGTCACAATAACGTAACCGCTCAATTTATAGGCCTGAAATCTAAGGGTACAGAGCACCCACTGCTTAAACCAAGCCAAACATGCCTCTTTCTAGCCCGAACAAGCGTAAAACTCATACACACCTGTTGTTCCACTATGAAGAAACAAAACTCCCAACACACCGAGGTCAAGGGTTAACTCAAACTCCATTATCACTTAGACATTCCCAAAATAAAATAAGTCAGGGTCTCACAACTTTTCCCCTCTTAAAAGGAATTTTGTCTCCAAAATTCGACGCCAAAACTCAAGCTAATCACTGACCCGCAACCATCAATAATCTTTGATGTAAACCCAGCAATATCGTACAACGGCAGAAATGCCCCAACAACTGAAACGCCAAAGTTGTTGTCACAAAACTGATACCGAGATTACAACCGTCGTCGCACAAGGTAAACACGACTTGAAGATTCGGTCTCCACACAAACTACCCACATGTGTAAGTTCCACTGACATCGTTGTCATCCAGGAAACATCTATGAAACATCGGATCAAGATCCAACTCATGCTGTCAAACCTCAAAACATAACTATCACGTCCCATTTTTATAAATGGTATTCGTGGCCGGCCAGTGAATCAAGCTCGCTCGAGGCCTACATTTTCAAACCGTTGAAGGAATTTATAAAAACAACTTTATTTAGAAAAGGTTTAGCAAAAATAGAAATTTACAAGTATGCTCAGAGCCAAACTTGTGTCATGAAGTATGTTAACTTTACAAGAGAAGATCTGAGTATAAAACATTTACATCTAAATATAATCAGGTACATGTGTCCCAACTAATAACACAAAATGATAGTTTCTTTTCTTCAACTGTCCGGCATTTACCTTACCTTGAAATTCCACAATATCAATTTCATAAGCACAAAGCTTGTGTGAGTGCACATATATCAAGGTTACAGGTTTGTCATGGAATATCAATTTTACCATATGAAAACATTTCATCAAATTGTCTTGGTAAAATCATCATTTTCATAGAAATATTACAGGCATTAAGCCCTAGCAGGTTTTTATAAACAAGTTACAGGCCTTGTGTCTTAACAAATTTTTCATAAACAGGTTACATGCATTGAGCCCTACATATGATGATATGCTCATGGCTATGCCAGAATTACGTAGGGAGCGACCCTACAACCCCTTTCGTTATTATATCATAACCAATAATCACCTGGCCGTGATCCCATCCTTATACACCTTGTTGTTCAACACCCCAGCGACCGAGTTACTACCATTCAAGCTATCATCATATACACAATTTTAGGATATCCATGTCTTTTTCAAACCAAGGATATTCACATTTTTCACAGATATATCCATGACAGGAAAGTGGTACAAAAAACGTTATTTTGTGTAAAAATACAATACTTTGCATTCAAAACATAAAACGTTATTTTATGCGAAAACACAATACTTTGCATTCAAAACATAACAAAAAAACTCAAGTAACAAAGATATATGAGACTCACCTAGTTTTTGTAAGAATTTAATTCAATCAGTTTCGTCCAGACGTATTCAAACCTAGTTGAACATATAAAATATTAATTTTAGTGAATTTCTCATAATCGAGCTAACCTATTTTTATTTTCTGGTCATTCATTTCTTCTTAAGAATTCATTTGAAGTTCACTATGAAATTCTCATGTTTTAAATCATTCTATTTTTCTAACTCCTTATTTTATAAAAGTATCATTTTAAAGAAGGGTGAATATTAAATTCATGTAAAACTTCAAAATTTGTTGTTTTATTTTTTTTATAACTATTTATTTTATCTAGTCTTATCGAAATTACTTAACCAAGACCCTCAAAATACAAATTTTAATAAACTTCTTCGTATTTTTTGGATAATTTAACTAAAATTTTATAGTATAATATCTTAGTATTTATTCTTCTTAGGTTTAAAGAACAAAATTCTAAAAAATTAATTCTCTTTTTTAAATACATGTAAATCGCATAGGTTGCACTGCTTAAAAAATAACTTTTAAGCGATTCCATTCTTTACGGTAATCAAAATAACCAATTTTGTTTAAACTATCTTTCTTAAATTTAGAAACTTCATCTAATCTAACTAAGATTTGTTAGTATTTTTTTAAAAACAAAAGTCCTTTTATTCTACATTAATCTTAAAATTTTTGTATTATTTATTTATTTATTTATTTTTATTTTTATTTTTTATAAAAATATTATCATAAAATTCTCATAATTATTTTTAACTTTTTAATTTAAAATAGCTTAAATTTTAATTTCAAGCAAACAAACCGTCCAAAACAACACAGACAGCGCCACACGCCAATATACACACACACATTGTTTCTCTCTTTCACACACAAAACACAACACACCCACACACACAGCACTCACACGCACAATGCCCACACGCCCACTCATACCATTAGCAATACACATACTCACCGCACTCTCAAACATCACAGAGGCCCTCGGTGGTGGCGTATGGTTCGGGTGGTTGTGGTAGTAGACGGTGATAATATCGTGGAGGGAGAGGTGGGAGTCGAGAGGTATGGGGAGGGAGAGATCAAGGGAGAGAGAGAGAACGGGGAAGAGGGAGAGAGAAAGAAACCGGCGGGTGACTAGCGGCAGAGAGGGCGGGGCCATCGGTGCGATCGGTGGGGGAGGGTGGTGGTGCCGGCGACGGTGGTGAAGGTCGCGGCATGGTGTGTGTCGAGGTCGCGCTTCTCCTTCCTCTGATGCAATTGAAGCCTCTCTCAGCTTCTGTTTAAGGCTTACTCTCAATTCCTCCTGCTGATGAATTTGTTCTCTCAAATTGTTTGAGTTAAGCACGGGCTGTAGTGTGTATTGTTGAAATTTTGTGAATTAATTTGCCATTGAATTCCAAAATTCAATAGCAGAATTCAATTGCAATTAATTGGCCATTCAATTGGCAATTGAATCCTGGAAATCAATACCATTCATGGCTATTGATTTCCCTGTAACCCCCTCCATAATGGAAGGTCTATATATACTGTCATCCCATTCAGAGAAGAGGCAGAGAAGAAGAGACAGAACAGAGAAAACCACAGTAGAGGTGAGAAAGGAGAGATACAATTCTCAGATTATATTGCAAGCTGTAAGAGAGAGAAAGACAGACGGAGTACGTTCGTAGCCGATCCTTAGTGGTGTTCCAACGATCGTGTAGCCGTTTTATCCTGGGAGAGTGACGGCGGTGGAAAACCTACAATACCCTCGGTAGGTGGTGAATCATTCTTAAGGAAACTGCGATTGCAGGACTCGATTTGTAAATTCTATTCCTGTTATTTCTGTTACTTCATTTTCTTATAATTTCATATTATTATAATTATTGAAAGTTAATAAAGATATATTTTCTAGATCACCGAGTATGTATATATTTTTGGTGTTGGATCGTCTCCCAACAAACTTAAGAATGATTCAATTTTAAAAACCTACTCGGTTTGGATCTTATTTTCTTCTCCCGAAAATGCATGTTTATGCTTCTAGCTTTTCTGTGAGTTTGTACAGGATTATGGATTCTAAATCTTCGTTGAAATATGGAAACATTATCTTGTTCAGGATAATATGTTCAGATCAATCCAGATTGTGATTTGCTTTCCGTCATAATCCAGTCGGTTGTGTCGACACATTTTCTTTAGTGTCGACACTTTTATCATTTTCGGCCATTTGTGTCGACACATTTCTTGTTTGCGTCGACACTTTTGTCTAGTGTCGACCCCTTTTCTGATGGTATCGACCCTAATCCTTCTGTTGATGTTGAGCAGAACTTTCGGTTCTTTTGTGTCGACATTTTTCTCAGTTTGTGTCGACACATTTCTTTGCTTGAACTCTCGGTTCTTTGGTGTCGACACCTCTCTCAGTTTGTGTCGACACATTTACTGGTTGCTGTTTGCGTTGAACCTCTCGGTTCTTTTGTGT
>JAOTRH010156690.1:0-13024 GCA_034768845.1 Heliamphora exappendiculata | reverse complement strand
AATGAAAAATACATTTTTCACTTTAAAAAAAATTAATACTAATAATAACATGATAAGATATTAAAATAATAATATTGATCAATTACTATAATTAAAAACAAAGAAAAAAAAGAAATACAAGTAAAAAATAAAAAATAAGTATAATATTTTATATTTTAGTTCTATTATATTGTTAAAAATAAAATTTATATACATATATATATATTAAATATATTTAATTTATTTAATCGAGGGCGGGGCGGGGGTTGCAAATACCACTCCCTGCCGGTTACCTAACGGGTGCGAAAAAAATCTGCGTAAAATGAGGCAGGAGAAGTGAGGGCAGGACAGGTACGGGTATAATTGTCATCCCTATAGCTATTATTATACGCAAACTCCGCTAGTGGTAAATCATCCTCCCAAGAATCCCAAAAATTTAGTACACAAACTCTCAGCATGTCCTTCAAAATCTGTATAGTTGGAATGACCATCTGTCTATGGATGAAAGGCAGTGCTGAAAAGTAAATTCGTCCCCAAAACTGACTGAAGACTTTGCCAAAAGCGTGACATGAAATGCGGGTCTCAATCAGAAACAATAGATATAAGAACTCCATGTAACCAAACAATCTCACTACCATATAACTTACTCAACTTGTCAACGGAATCCTTCACACGTATAAGAAGAAAGTGTGCAGACTTTGTCAGTCTGTCAACCACAACCCAAATAGTATCATGTCCCTTAGGCGATCTAGGAAGTTCAGATACAAAATTTAACGTGACGTTCTCCCACTTCCATCATGATACTGGCAACGATTGGAGCAACCTTGTTGGCCTCTAATGTTCTTCCTTCACTTGCTAACAAGTAAGGCACCGAGAAACAAACTAAGCTACATTCCTCTTCATTACCTTCCACTAAAACTGTCGGTGCAAATCATGATGCATCTTGGTGCCTCCCAGGTGCACTGCAAGATGTGAATGATGGAAATCACGTAACACGTCGTCACGGCATGACTCTGGCACAAATACTCTCCTTGAAAATCTCAAACTCTTATCCAAGCTCACAACCCATCCCTTGGTGTCATTCACGTTAGCAACACGATCCCATAACGTTTGAGTTTCCTGATCTGTTTGTTGAGCCTCCATAACACGAGTAACCAATATGGGTTGTGAAATCACTGAAAATAAGGTCGCACCCTATAGACACCCCAATTTGATCCCGCCAATCTTAAGTTGATCTGGGTGAATTCGATGATGAAAACAAGTAAAATGGTGCTTTTGAACGATCCTTGGGAAGCAATCAAAGACCCGTGTTCAAACCTAATGATCAAAACTTTAAAATCAGTGAACCAACTTTAAGCTGCCAACTTTGAACCATGGGACCGTCAGCTTCATTATGGTGACCGAAATTAGAAACTCTTGGAAACCCTAGCTAAGGTGGTGACCACCAACTTTAAACCATGGGATCTCCAACTTCATTGTGGTGACTGCCATAAGAAATCCCTAGAAACTTCATTTTTATGGCAACCACCAACTCTATATATGGCGACCACCAACTCCAAAAATCCTGATGTGTTCCAAAATGTGCCAACACCTCATTAGCTAATGAATTCTATAAATACTGTACCCCTAGTACGTTTTTTATGACAAGAATTTAAGTGAGAGGTACTTTGCCAAAGTACCGAGAGAGTACGAGCCTTAACGCGACACCCTACTGCTTTGCCAAAGTACGAATTTCAGTACACCGATATGCTACCAAATTCTTGATTTATCGATTGGAGTTGGAGCATTTCCTGAGGATTGGATAATTGAGCACTACCCTTCTGACTTGAGGATTCACCCGGCTAATGATTTAAGTACTTTGTTGGATCCTCGACACTTCTCTCTTCATGTTTCTTACTCATATAAAGAGTTCAGGTTATAATTTGAGTACTAATTATATTTTATGTTTAGTCCTTAATTGAATCTAGGGCATGTTTTTTTATAGATTACTTATACTTTTGCCGTAGTTTTGGTTAAAGTGGATTAAATTAGATTTTATTTTATTAGTTAGATTTCATTACATGTTATAAGTACATTGCCATCATTGTACTTATTTCACAAGAATTTAGCAATTGTGCCTAAATTTCTTGCAATGTAGTTTATAATACTATGATTGCAATATTTTTTGTACTAACATTATTGTGGTCACAATAGCCAATGTTGTGCCCACATCTTTTTAAGCTTCATTTTGTTATAGTCATTTTTTTATAGTTTGTTATTTTAATTCTAAGTAACCTATTTTTGTCGTTTTAATATTTTGGTTAGCGATACATGAGGTTTAGTATAATATTGATGTGTTAGTTATTATAGTTTTTTAAACCAAAAGCATATTTAATTTTAATGATGAATTGCTTATATTCCTACCATAGTTTTAACTCCATAGTCTCAATTAGATTTTATTTCACGTTATAGATATAGTGCATTGTCCTCATTGTACTATGTATTAAAATTTAGTGATAGTGCCTACATTCTTCTTTACGACATAGCTTTCGATGCTATGATCGTGATCACATGGCACTAGCATTATAGCGGTCGTGACAATCAATATTACGTTCTCATATTTCGAATTCAATATGCCTGTTACAATTTTTATGGGTTATAATAGCATTTTGGCTTATTTTTCAACTTGTTACTCCCGTAGCCCATTTTGTTTTGTTATTTTATTCTTTCATTTTGGCATGCTTAGGGTTTAGAATTTTTCTAGTATTGTTTTCTTTTATCATCGTAATTCTATTATTTTAATTCTAACATGATTAGGTTTTTCTCTATTTTTATACTTTTGTTGATGCCATGCGGTTTGCTCCATGTGCCATTTAGTTAGATTTTACATGCCGTAGAATATAGGACTTTTCCTTTATGCTTTGTTTGGCGTTCTATATACATATATTATGTATTTTTTCTTATTTAATTTTGGATATTCTCTCTTTGCCTTTATTTTCTGTATTTGTTTGCATTTGAGAATTCTAATTAAAAACTAATAATGATTAGTAGAGACCAACCTCATGGTTGGGCGAACGAGGTGCCTAGCACCTTTTTTGATTCGTACCTTCGCCTACAAATCCTTATTTTCTCTGGTTACCGTTTTTAAAGATCAGTGGCTCATTTTTTTTTTCTCCAAAACCTAGTGGCGACTCTATTTTTCACAAAAAAATATTTTCAAATTTTAGTTTTCAAGGTGTTAAAAAATTTTCTAAATATTTCTTATTTTTTTTAAACAAAACTCTAAATTCTGACGCCACAGTATTTTTTGGTGACTCCGCTTGGAACTGATTTATAAAATTAAGTAAGAGGGCTAGACTTAAAAACATCATTGGTTCTTAATAAGAATTCTCATTTGTATTCTCACATACATTTGCATTGTTCTCAACTCCTTGTCTAGTCGACCCGAAACTCCGGTTAGTTTACTATCTCGGGGCTATGTTAGGAAGACGGGTAAGCCTTACTGGCTGCACGCTTTCACATGTACGGTAAAAGCGTTCATGAGTACCACTTGACTATGTCCTGAACCACACCAAGCATGAGAGGTATATACTCGACTCTATTCAGAAGGTACCCTGATCACTTACCAGAACAGGCCTTTTCTACATATATTGGCTTAGAACCCTCTATTAGGTGCTACTGAACAAGTAGGATTATTTGTTTCGTTAATTATATGTTTTATTTGCAATTGTTAGGTTTGTTCTTTTTGTGTGTTTGTTCGGCTTAAGCTAGTTCCTTTTTTTCAGGTTTGGATCGGATTTCTGTTATCCTTTGTTGATTAAGATAACTTTTCCTTCGGGTTCTTACCCAGGTTTTGGTTTTTACATTATTCAGTTTTCGTCTCGTTAGTCTTCTTCTTAGGGTTGTGTTCGTGTTTTGGCTTGAAACCTTTAGGATAGCTTTTCCCTCTCTCTATTGGGTTCTTCTCAAGCTGTTGATTTTATACCCCTAGTTTTGTTTAGGCTTGCTTTCATCGAACTCCTATCCAAGATCTTGTCTTAAGGACCCATCTAAGTTAGATCTGTTTTTCCTACCTGAGTGCTACCCGTTTAGAATCTTAGGGTAAACCACCTTTTGGAGTTGTGTTGCTCCCTCGCTTGGTTTTTGTGATGGTTCTTGGGTATTGGGGTTTTTAGTCGTTATACTGCCAGTATGGGTCTAACAAGGGCATATATATATCTACTCGTGATCAGTCATTTTAGTGTTTGAAGTGCTTGTTACCTATTATTAGAATTCTTTTCGAGAAGTATCCGATATCATTGATTCTATTTTTGGGGTTATCAGATTTTACTTCGGGTTTAGATCATTAAGTCAAAAGGTTCGCAGCCAGTGCATATTTGGGCTTGGTCAGAAACAGGCAGACTCTACAGGATATCTGAACGAGCAGCTGAACCATCTGAAATGGTAGAGAATGAGGTGAACTTGACAGCTCTGATGAGGGCAATCACTAAGATATAGAGGGCAGTTGAACAGCAAACGCAAGTTCAGAATCAGTGTTAGGCTCAAATTTGGGCAATCCAAGCTCTCTTACCGGGGGTAAACAAGCCTCAAGATGATACAATTGAGAATGGATAAGACTTTTAGGCAAATAACCAAGGGCAGGAAGTACTGTCGATTGTTATACCACCATAGGTTCCACGTCAGGTCGCGATAGAGAAAGAAAACACGACTCAATTTAGGGAGCCCACACTAGCAAAAAAGATTGATTGAATGGAAAAAGTACTGAGAAAGGCAAAGGGAGAGGAAGAATACATGCTGGATGTAGGCGGTTTATGCTTATTCCTAGTTGTCAAACTGCAAGAAAAATTTAAGATGCCAGAGATGGAGAAGTTCGACGGCACCGTAGATTCCCGGATTCATCTGAGGATGTACGTCGGTACACTCTCCTCCAAAGGAATTGATGATCAGCTAAAGGCCCAATTGTTCCATCGATCACTTTCGGGGGCAACGCAAAAATGGTTTCTCTCCCTGGATGTTGCAAAGACTCAGACATGGGAAGTCATTTCCACTGCCTTTGTCAGTTAGAATAGTTACAATGTCCAATTGGGCGTCACTACCCAGGAACTCAAAACTATTCGACAGGAGGGCCAAAAATCATTTGTGGACTTTCTAATCAGGTGGAGGAAAAAGGCAGCCAAAATGACAAATCGGCCAACTGAAAAAGAAAAAGTTAGAATTGTGTTGAAGAACCTATAATATGCACTAAAGTGGTATATGATTACACAACCACTGCCCACCTTTGAGTAACTATATGACGCAGGTGTTCAGATAGAAGATGCGATTCAGGCTGGTGATATTGAGAAATCAGAGACAAGACAAAAATCGAGAAGGGCATACCCTATAAATAACTAGAACCAATCCACCCCTGCTACCAACTTCATCTCCCATTTAAACGAAGTCAATTTGTGAAAACCCCATTCCGGGCAATTAAATTCCTCATCTTCCACTCAGCAATCAAGTAATAACCAGAAGTCTCAACAGAAGCCGAAGAGAGCTTTTACTCCCCTCAACATACCATTATCCACAGCCCTTAATCGACTTGTTGAAAATGGGCTGATCAAACTTTTAGACCCCATGCCTGTACCTAATTTCCTACCACCAAGATAAAATGCTTCTCTATACTGTGCCTTTCACCAAGGTCATGAAAACTTAACAAATAAATGCATGAGGCTGCATCATGAGATCCAAGATCTTATCAACAACAAGGTCATTCCTCCACCCTTAGTTGTTCAAAAGCCCAATGTTACTACTAACCCATTGTCGAACCATGCTAAGCAAGGAGGGGTAAATCTTGTCCAGCTAGGGCAATCGAATGATCCCAGTCACTACATCTGTTCAGCACATCTCTTGTGCCCATGTATTTCAGTTGAGGAAGATCAGTCTCGTTCCCTAATCATAGTTGAGAATGGTTGGGATATGATATAGGAATAGAATGATGCAACCTAGGAAAGCCATGGGATGACAATCCAGGTGGAGGACCAAGAAGAACATAACAATGACGATGATTGGCCTTTGGACTATCTGATAAGGCCATATGGTTTTGGACATGTTCTAGATGGAATCACTCATCCCCAACTATTCGGAGAAGAGGTTTTGTTGATGAAATACAATCGTATTGGTTGGTCAGGACAGTAATAAAGTCAGATGGAGAAGAGTGCACAGATTTCTACGCTGCTCGAGAACAACAGATCGGGTACAGCAAGAAAGATATTTTAGGGTTAGATGAAATTGATAACACATGGGCGATCGAAGATGAAAAAAAGAAAGGAAAGACCAGAAAGCAACAGTTTAGATGACTTGTGGGAGTTTGAGAGTTTTCCCTATGTGGCAGAGGTTACACAGAACAACATGACAAGATTATGGGATCCCGAGGAAAGAGTCGAACATTTAACCCGGTGTGGGCGACACTTTAAGCCAGCCTAGCTAGAAAAAGGATAGACCGGTGAGAAAGAAAAAAAGAATAAATAAGATGAGGAAGACGATGCTGTGCTAAAATAACTGAAGAAAACTCAAGCAAGCATCAGTATTTGAGAGTTACTGATGGCCTCGCACAAACACCGACAGGCAATATTGAAACTTTTGAATAATGCAAATGTCTCGATAGACGCGACCCTGGAACAATTGATTGGATTGATTTTACCAGCTGTAGCACCAAAGGTAATTTATTTTTCTGATAAAGATTTACCATTGGAAGGGAAGAACCACAATAAGCCGTCGCATATAACTGCAAAATGCTTGAAAAAATGGGTCTTGGTTACCCTCATTAACAACAGGTCGGCTCTAAATGTTTACCCGCTCAAGACAGCTATCTACCTCGGGATGAAACCATAACATTTCACGCCAAGTAACCAGGGAGTTAGGGCATACGACAAGACGAGGCGGGACGTACTTGGTTTGGTGTCCTTTACAGTATTAGTTGGGCCACTAGAAACATCAGTTGAATTCCATGTCTTAGATGTGCCAGCATCCTTCAGTTTATTGTTGGGATGGCCTTGGCTTCATGATCCAAACGTCCAGAGAATACCCTCCATCTTGCATTAAAAGATGAAACTAATTAAAAATAGGGTAGTATTCACCATCTATGGAGAGGACAACATTCAACCCCTGAGGGTAGATGGGTCGACTCCTTTGGAGGTTCAACATGGGGTAGAGGATGTGTTTCGAAGCCGATTTCGATATGATGAGGCACCGGTAGTACATATGCTGTTAAAAGAAAAGGAAAGCTATATCAATCCGTATTTGGTGACAATGATGGGGCACACATCCTATTTCCCGGATATAGGGTTAGGGCGTAAGCAATAGAGAATTTCGGAACCCATTCAGGTATCGCCAGCTTCGCAATGCTTCGGTCTTAGGTACAAGCCGATGAAAAAAGATTTGGAAGGGTCAAAGGGGGAACGAAAGGGGCAAAAAGTCAAGTATTCAGGAACTCTAAATAGATACTTTGTCAAAGAAGGGGAAGATTTTCCTTACTGTGATTTTCTAGAACCATGGTTTAATGAAGAGACCCACAAAAGGTTGCCAGGACTGGAGATTTTTTTCAGTCATAAACTGTCTGATTCAGAAGAGGAGGAAATCACAAAAAACAAGGAAGAAAGAAAGGCTCGAGAGGACAAAGACTGGGCTGATCAATTGGATGGCACCAACATGGAGGCATTGTTTAGCGGGATAGGCATGGCAGATCAAAACTGCCCGATGATGGGGTGGTGGGTCAGCTGATGACACTGGGCTGATTGTGGATGTGGTTGCAAAAGACGTAAAAAATTAGACCCTAAAGTCCCTTGCTTCGTATGATACTGGTTTTAATTATGGATCTATCATGCGTGAGTCTGTGTTTCTCTTTAATAAGTTGGATGTTGAGTCGGAGGGCACATCTATATGTGCATCCTCACCTACTGCTTTTGATCTTGTAATTTCGTTTCTCAATATCAATGAAATGAACAAGATTTCTGGTTACTTTGCTTTGTTTGATTTATTTCATATGCTTTTTAACAATTTTAAATTCAATGGGGAATGTCCCCGAAAAAATAAAAATTTTAATAAAAAGAGAAGAAAAAATATATGCTCAACCTATACTTAAAGAAACTTTGTCAATTAATCTAAGTAATAAAACTAATCCACAAATTATGCGAATTGGGTCTTCGCTATCTTTAGTTGAATGTGAGCAATTAATAACCTTATTAAAAGAATTCAAAGACATCTTTGCATAGTCTTACGAGGATATGCCCAGTATTGATCCCGATATTGTCCAACACCACATCCCTTGTATCCCGATACTAGATCGGTCAAACAAAAATTAAGACGGGTACGACCAGAATGGGTTTTAAAGAATAAAGAAGAAGTCACCAAACATATCAACGTTGGATTCCTTATGGTAACTGAGCATCCAAAATGGGTGGCCAACATTGTTCCGGTTCTGAAGAAAAATAGACGCATTCGGATCTGTATAGATTTTTAGGATCTCAACAAAGCCAGCCCGAAGGATGATTTTTCGTTGCCACATCTTGACATTTTGGTAGACAGAACAGTAGGGCATGCTCTATTATCATTCATAGACAGTTTCTCCGGGTATAATCAGAACCTAATGGACCATGAGGACAGAGAAAATACGACATTCACTACCCTTTGGGGCACCTACTATTATCGTGTGATGCCATTCGGTTTGAAAAATATAAGGGCAACTTATCAAAGGGCTGCCACTACTTTGCTGCATGACATGATATATAAGAAAGTCAAGGTGTATGTAAATTATATGATAGTGAATAGGGATGGAAATCGTACCCGCCCCTGCTCCGTCCCCGTCTTCGCTTCTCTCGTCCCGTTTTGTGTGGGTTTTTCCCGCACCCGTTAGATAACGGGTAGAGAGTGGTATTTGTAATTCCTGCCTTGCCCCCAATTAAATAAATTAAATATATTTAATATATAAACATATGTATAAATTTTATTTTTTAACAATATAATAGAACTAAAATACAAAAATATTATACTTATTTTAAATTTTTTACTTGCATTTCTTATTTTCTTTATTTTTTATTCTAGTCAATGATCAATATTATTATTTTAATATTTTATCATTTCATTATTATTAGTATTAATCTTTTTTAGAGTGAAAAATATATATTTTGTTATGCCCCTGCCCCTGCCCGCTACTTTTTCGATTATTTTTCTTCGACCTCGCCCCGCTAATTAACGAGGTGGGGGTGGGAGAACACATCTTCGCTCCAAACTCGCCCTGTTGCCATCCCTAATAGTGAAGTCCAAGGATCGAGATGGCCACATCATAGTATTGTAGAAGTTCTTTGAAAGAATAAAAAATTACAAGATGCGGCTCAACCCACAGAAGTGTGCCTTCGATGTCACCACTGAAAAGATGCTAGGATTCATGATTACTCAACGAGATATCGAGGCCGATCTGTTGAAAACCAAGGCAAACGTGGAAATGCCTAATCTAAAGACTAAACGAGAAGTCAGGGCCTTCGTGGGCAAGATATAGTTCATCAGACAGTTCATAGTAAAGCTGACAACAACATGTGAGCCATTGTTCCGTCTACTGAAGAAAGAAGTCAAGTTCAAGTTGGATCAGAAATGCCAAGATTCTTTCGAAGATGTACATCAATATTTGTAAAACCCACCTATTCTAGCTCCTCCTGAGCTCGATAGGACACTGATTCTCTATTTATCAGTGACTGACTCGGCTATGGGAGCATGCTGGCACAAGAAGGAGAAATTAGAATTGAAAAGGCAGTCTACTACCTGAGCAAGAAGATGGCTGGGTCCGTGATAAGATATACGCCACTGAAAAAAATATGTTGGGCTTTGGTTTGGGCCTCCCAAAAACTAAGGTATTACATGCTTTCTTTCACAGTGAAGCCGACATTAACAGGAAGGCTAGCCCGGTGGTTATTATTGCTGTTAAAATTTGATCTTAGGTACATCACTCAGAAGTCAGTCAAAAGCAGAGCAATAGAAAAATTTCTAGCAGACTAACCAGTTGAGGGAGATGAAGACATAGAATTTCAGTTCCCTGATGAGCAGCTGATGGGAGTCGAGGACGACAAGTGGACTCTGTATTTTGATAGCGTATCTAATCAGTATGGCTATGGAATAGGAGTTCTTCTTGTCACTCATAACGAATCACATGTTCCTTTGTCTCTGAAGCCCAACTTCGAAGTTATCAACAATCAAGCTAAGTATGAAGCATACTTAGCTGGGTTAGAAGCAGGCCTAGAACTAGGGGCAAAGAAACAAGAAGTCGTCTGGAACTCAGCATTGGTGGTCTCATAGGCAAGAGGAGAATGGAAGGTCAAGGATGTAACGTTAATTCTCTACCATCAAGAGCTAAAAAAGATAATACCACGCTTTAAATTAGTGGTTTTCACTCATGTTGCGAGATTACAGAACAAGTTTGCCAATGCAACTGGCTACTCTAGCATCAATGATTAATAAACCACTTGGGGTCAGGATGAGGCCATTGATAATTGAGCAAAAGAGAAAGCTGGCATACGAGATGACAACTACAATCGAGGAAAGCACTGATGAACTCCCTTGGTACTTTGACATTCAAAATTTCGTGAAAAAATGAGAATATCTTAAGTTTGCTAGTAAAAAGGATAAAAGAGCAATAAGGAGATTATCTGCACAATTTGTCATTTGCAGGGGAAAATTATATAAACGAGGATATTCTGAAGTCAACAACCTATGTGTCAGCAGTGAGAAAGGCTAAGAGCTGATGAAAGAGATACATGCGGGGGGTCTACGGGCCTCACATGAGTGGAAACATGTTAACTAAGAAAATCTGATCCTACGACAAGGGTATTTTTACATGACAATGGAGACATATTGCATATAGTTTGTGCGAAGGTGTTATAAGTGTTAGATCCATGCAAATCTTATGCACGTTCCCTCATCCCAGTTGCATAGCCTGACGTCCCCATGGCCATTTTCAGTATGGGGCGTTGATGTGATTAGCAGGGTAACACCAAAGGCTTTAAATGGGCACGAGTTCATTTTAGTGGCCATTGATTATTTTACCAAGTGGGTGGAAGCTGCCTCCTACTCAGTATTGAAAGCCTCTCACGTTGCCAAGTTTATTAAGCATAACATCGTTTGTCGATATGGGGTCCTTCGTGAAGTCATCTCAAATAACGGCTCACACTTCCAAGGTGTGGTCTTGGACCTTTTTGAAGAATATAAAATAGTGGCCCACAAGTCGTCACCATATCGGCCACAAACCAACGGGGCAATTGAGGCAGCAAACAAGAATGTCAAGAAGATTCTGCAAAAGATGATCAGCTCACATAAAGATTGGCCAGAACACCTACCATTTACACTCTGGGGATACAGGACATCAATCAGAGTTTCAACAGGAACCACGCCTTATTCTTTAGTGTATGGGATGGAAGTTGTGTTGCCCATTGAGGTGAAAATTCCTTCACTAAGAGTAGTGGCTGAGGCCACTATTCCAGAGACAGAATAACAGAAAAATCAAATGGAAGAGCTGCTATTATTTGATGAAAGAAGACAGCAAGCTTTATTTCACATGCAAAGATACCAAAAAGAGAATAGCTCGAGCGTTCAACAAGAAGGTCAAGACCCGGGACTTGAGAGAATGTGACTTGGTTATTAAAGAAACTAGGGGCCCCATCTTCGGCCCAAGGGGCATGTTCAGGCCAAATTGGTTCGGGCCATTTTTAATCAAAACTATTATGACTGGTGGTGCAGTAATTATCATGGATTTGGATGGCAATACATTCTCCACTCTAATCAACCTAGACTGGCTCAAGAAATATTAGCCTTGAGAGAAAAATAAAATAAAATAAAATCTCACTGGGTTGAAAACAAAAAAGGAAACCAAGGCCAAAGTTAGAGCAGCCCGCAAGGCTGAAAACCCGAAAGGGTAAGTTTGCCAAAAGTTAGAGCACTACAAAAGGAGATTGTTAACACCCAAGAGTAAACTAAGTTAGAACTACGTTAAGGCCTGATTCCACTTTTTTGGGATACGTATACAGCTTCTTTTAAGAAGTCTAGCCACACTATTTGATTTAGCCAGTTTTGAATCCAAGTGAGATCAATACAAATTTATCTTTAAGTTTTGATAATAAAGTCGTTTAATTGCAAGAATAAATTTTTTTAAAAATAATTTAAAACTTTTTTCAAAAAAAAATGGGATTTTCATTACTTCAGCTACGATTACTAGGTTTCGAAAAAAAGGCGGATGCACAAGTCCTAAACTCTACAAAAGAATAAAAGAATGCTATGAAATATGAAAAACAAAGCAAGTTTCTCAAATCTTCCTCCTCTTCACTGCTTGTTTTTCTTTCTCTTTGTCTTGTTTCTCTTTTATCTTGGATCCGCCATGCTTTATACTCATCAGGGAGTTTCGGGCATTGCAGCTCATGCATCTCTATCAAGGAGCTAGATGGCCAAGCCTCCTGATACTTTGCTAGAAATAGGGTCTGCAATGAAAATGAGTACAAATTCCCTCGAACACAGTGGAATACGATCTGGCTGCGACTAAACTGCCGCATGATTCGGTGTGGATAGTAGAAGGTGGACTGTCGCAAGCCAATAATAGAACGCCAGGATGGTCTATAGTGGTCAGGGTTATAGTAGAGAACCGCCATCAAGAGTACTGCCAGGTAATGTCTGTGCCCGTTAGAGAAGAGAGATGTTGCCGCCAAGATATCTCAGTGCCACATATCTAATAGTAAGGACGATAGATGAGAGTCGCAGCATTGCACCTGTCTGTTGGTGATTTCTGCATCAGGTTTACTTTCTCCATTAGCTAGATCTACAAAGAGTTAAGAATCGAGAGAAATTAGTTAAATGGTGATTAATTCTGTTGGAATGCGGAAAAAAAATTAGAATTGGCGCCGTGACCGTAAAAAACGGCACGTCGATAACATTAAACTGATATATTATTATTGAATATACCTTCAAGAAACTTGTTTGAGTTTCTTTGATGCAGAACAACGATCCGAGACGACCCAATGATCTTCTCACGTATATCCCGACGCACACGACGATC
>JAOTRH010156689.1:0-44634 GCA_034768845.1 Heliamphora exappendiculata | reverse complement strand
GGTTTAGAATGGCTTAGGAAAGGTGAACAAATCATTTACCGAGATTCAATGGAAGATTCCCAAATGGTTCAAAAGATAAGTTGTATGAGGTTAAATGGTCATGGTTAAGGAAGTCACCGTTGACACAAATTGAGTGGTTATTTGGGGTTATAATGTAGGTGAAACCAAAGGAGAACAATGAACAATACTTAAACAAATGTCCTCGTAACTAATCTAGTATAATTAGATTCTAATAAAAGAGATGTTAAGTAATGGGTAGCCAAATAAGATATTTGTCCTAAAATTACGTCGACCTAACGTATTTCAATTCAAGTATTCAAGTTTACTTCCTTGGTAAAGATTTCAAGAGTGTACAAAAGAATTTACAAGATCGCTGCAACATATTGTAGTTTCATAATCGAGAGAAGTTGAACGAAGGATTGGATAATTAACAAAGAATTGATATCGAGTTCTACGAAAGAAGAGTTAGTTCAAGGAGGCTGACGTGAATCTGAGAAGAATCAAATGCAAATACCGGTCTTCATTAAGGCGTGAAAACTTAAGGACAAAGGTGTTTCCTAAGATTCAATTTCTGATAGGATTATCAACAAGACTTTGGTGCATAAGGGTTACCGACGAACGACACCTGACGGTACCGTTGAGGACTGAGGATATAAGAAGGAAGGATATGCAATGAACTTCAATCAAGTATAAAAGTTGATATAAGAGTTTAGGGTAAACGAGAAAAGAACTTATAATGATGAAGTTATGAGGTTCTAATGGTGGCTCTCGAGGTAATATATAAAACATTTCCTAGTGCGTACTCCCATCTACCACCCTTAAAATAAAATAACTTGTTGCACGAATCTTCGATCTCGATGCTCTTACTTGTCATTCGCATGTAGATTCCCTACTGCTTCTAATCTTGGTAACATCCTAACATGACTCACTCTAAGACTTAGATACAGCAGATTTTAGTTCTTATAATGTATAAATGATAATTATAATTAATACAACGCACCCTACAGAGCTTCTACGCGACAGAACGCATAGTTTCTCACAACCAAAGGCCTGAAGGTTCACTAAACTTTGGCTTTGATACCAACAGTGGCGCCCCGCCCTCCAGGCACGTCGAGACATACATAAGTATAGATAAGGAGGATATTCTAGCCATTCATTCATATTTAGATATCATAAATACTGCATCATTAAGAGTTCTGAGCTATTCATGAGTACATAACGATTAAAGTTTTACTAGAAAATTTGACAAAAAGTACAATACGCCCGTGAAAACTAGACAAAGAGAACAAAAGGTAAAAATTCAATTCTTTAGTTAGCATCATCGGGGTCCGCTTGCTCCTACCACTGACTCTGTTCTTCAATTTCGTCTTCTTTTGTGGGAGCGACTTTCTCAAAGAACTCATCACACTCACCTGTGGCGCGAATGCCATGAATCAAAGCCTAGAAGCTTCTAAACTATCTAACAAACTCATAACAAAATATCCTACAATACATATCATATAATACCCAATATAATTTTTAACGCCAAATAAACAAATAATTTAACGTTTTTAATAGGGTAGACACGTGTAAGAACAATTGTGCGAGTGCATGATGCAAATGGATGCAATGCAATTTTCCAACCCGGTTATAAATCAATCAATTGAATTTTTGAGTGACACTATTACGTTCCTGTGCGTTAGGCTCTCGTACACCAATGTTCCCAATCACGACGGCGTATAGCGGACGTTCAGCTCAAGACGTGGCACGGCTCAGGACGTAAATGATCCAAAGTAGATCATATCTAACACGATAATCAGAATGGCACCATTACGTTACCGTACGTTAAGTTCCCATTTGTTAGCGTTCCCGATCACAGCAGCGTATAGCGGATGTTAGGCTCAATACGTGGTATGACTCAAGACGTAACACGGCTCAGGACGTACATGGCTTAAAGTTAACATATCCTATATAATAACCCGAATGGTACCACTACGTTCCCGTACGTTTGGTCCCCATTCATCAGCGTTCTCAATCATAGCGGCGTGTAGAAGCTGTTCGGCTCAAGACATGATATGGCTCAGGACGTAACACGACTCAAGACGTACATGGCCCATTGTCAACATCACTTCTATAATCTAACCATAATTCGAGGAGCAACGGAAACCAAATTCCCATAAGTAAGATCAAGGTACAAAACAACCAAAAATCAATATACAGGATGCAACCCACAAGATGCCCCAAGTGCAATGCAATAATACTTATGGAACAATAACTCGTATATTGAAGTACAACTTGACAATAGCATGGTATGAAACTAAAAATAGCTTGACGCACAAGCCAACATAGCGTAAAGTATAAGTCTTTAAAGCATAAGGTACAACTCACTAAAGCATAAGGTACAAATATGCGAAACATAATTTACAATTCATGTGATATGGTTCCAACCTATCGACATAATTTCTAATTATTAAATTGTTAATTTCATACACCAATCATTCACATAGATAATTTAAAGTTCATATGTTCAAGTTTTATAAAGTAGCACACCACTCATACACTGCCAAATTTTAGGTAATTGTTCAAGCGCCAATTTTAAAGTTATAACAGTATTTTGAAGTACCTAAATATGGATTTAATTTCTGATGTTTGAACACCAACTAGATAAAAATATTTTTTACAACTTTTATATTTAACACTAAGGTCAAATCCTGGGGTAAAGGGGTCATTTATTTTAATTAAGTGAGAACCATTCAGTACTTTATAGATAAAAGTGCAGAATTTAGGCCTCTGTTGGGCATGATTTTGGGTTATCAATTCATGGGATATAGGTCTAATTTTTTGTGAGGTTTTGGTTTACGGTATCCCCTACAAGTTTCATGTTTTGTTCTAAGGAAAGTTGTTTGGAAAACATTTGTGATTTAAGCCAATTTATAAAAAGGGTCAGCATAGTGGGTTTTTAATAGAGAATACTCAAAATCTTTGAGGTACTATCCGAGAGTATTTTGAGCTGAGTTTTCCTAAGTATTTAGTTCAACATGTTAGCTACATTTTTTATATTTACCACTTTTGAATTTGGCTACTAAAAACTTAAATTTTTGGTCTCACAAAAAGGTGACAGAGAGCTCTGTCAGTTATTGAGTCACAACAGTGACTTTGGAAAAAGTTTTGACTTATCAAGACTTCGTAGTTTTGGATCCTTTTTGGTGCACAGAAAAATAAATATGTCCTCTAAAAACTTTATGTTTTGACCCAAGCTCGATTCTCACTCTAACTAAGGGTTTTTAGTATGTAACTCAGAGTGCTCAAGATCTAACACTCTTTAGCAAAAATGACATATCTGGAGTTCTACAAAACGAAATAATTTCAAACTAATTTTGTATGAAAGATAATTTAAAATATAGGTCTGGACATAAAAATCATATTTAGATCGTTTTTCTACAGTTAGTTATGCTATTTTAAAGCTCATAGCAAAAAGTAGGTAAGCTCAACAAATAAGGTTGTCTAGGGTTTCAGTAACTTAGCTCATGTTGTGTTTAATTTTAATGTATTTTCTTTACATGCATGTCATACATAGATTCATACATACAAAATTTTCAAAAACTATTCGAGTCGTAAAACTTAAAAACAAGTACACAATCAAGTACAATACTATATCTCACATAGACAACCTCTATTTTAGCCTCACAACGCTTTTTTTTTCATTTTTGGTTCTTGTTCTTGATTGCGTTTTAAGAGATGAGTTGAGAGGAGTTTTATGTTGATGTTGGACAGAAAGTTTAGTGATTTTACTTACCTTATTTGAAGACCTAAGAGTGGAGGATGGCCTAGGGACTTGGCTTTAATGCTCCTCCTTGCTCATCCTTAGTTCCTTCTTGGTTCCTCCTTCTTTTATTCCTTCTTCCTCCTCCTTTCTCTCCCAACTCTTGAAGAAAACTTAGGGTTCTCAAGTCTGGTCACTCTCCTCTCTCTCCACCGAAAATATGAAGAAGAAAAGAGGGGCTAAAGGTGAGATTTTATAGACACAAGTTAGTGGAGCCTAATGATGCATTGGAAGCTTTTAATTTAATTTTTCTTTTTCTCATTGGTTGCATGCAAGGTGGAGAGATTTTTGAAAATTGAAATCTAAATTTTTTGCAAAAAAAGTAAGTGGGAATTCGGTTGGGGTGTGTTTGGGTGGTTCAAAGTGCTTTATTTTGCTTTAATTACTTATTTGGTAGTATTTTGCCACTAAATTGTCCAAAAAAAAAATTTTTTAATTGATTTAATGTATCTTTTTGGTCTTCTAACTTACTAAAATGAATTATTTTAATGTTATTATTATTATCATAATTTATAAAAATATTGACAATAATTAATTGTTTAAATATAGATAATTAAGCTACTTCAAATTATTTTGATTATATGTGGCTTTTTGTCTTATTTAAGTGTGTAAGAACTTTTATAATAATTTGTTTGCTTTTGTTTATCCATAATATTTTAATAGTATGTATATCACTTGTATAAAAAGTCTTGGGTCATAATAATACTTAATTTATACAATTTTTTCTCATTTTTTAGCTTCAAAAGGCAAAAAAAAATTACTTTTTGAGCACAAACTCCAATGTGGCCGGCCACTAAGGGAATTTTGTCATTTTTTGATGTTATTTTATCTTTTATTACTTAATTGTATTTAAATATCTAATTTAGGGTGTCCATGTGTCAAATTTTAAAATTTTAAGACTTTTTGCTATACTATGGGCAAAATGGTCATTTTACCCTAATTATGAGAATTTTTTAGTTTTAATCTAATATTTTATGTCATTTACTTAATTTAGGATATTAGAAGTCTTCATTGAGTATTAGGATTTTACCTATGAGCATTTGATCTCTTTAGAGTTTTCATATCGAATTAGGATTTTTGGACCGAGTTAAAATTTTCGATCATTTAGTGACCTAAGATCTTATCGGCTTACCATCGCTAATACTAGGGTCTAGACTGGATCGCTACACGGGTCGTTATAAACTGGATTGTTACAACTAGGGTTTGTACCGAGGTATTACACCTCTTCTCGAAAGGCCCAGAAATTGTCGGACTCTTCACTGTTCCCTTCACTTTCCTAGAAATCTTCCACGATCCCCATTATATTTTGTGAAAACCGTTCGAACATTTCGCTAATTGCGGCCTCTAGCTCAAAAATTTATGGCAAAGACACTTCGTTGAATAGGTCTTCATAACCGTATGATAGGAGAGGGCCCCAAGGTTCCCATAGGTCTCCATAGTTACATGGTTCTTCGGCTGTCGGATGTCATTCTGACACATCCTCTCATTCGCCATATTCTATATCTGTGAATTTCTGCTCAACCTTTTTCAACTCCCACATGTCGTTCTCTTTTTGATAATCCCATTCGAGAAAACATGAGATAGGTCCCTCAGGTGAAGGTATCCTTGGTTTCAGCTCATTAGGAGGAACAATGTATACGAAAAGATCAAATGCAAGACTTACGATTCCTAACAAATTTACTTCAAGCGTACTTTCCTTTTTATGCTCTTTCTTCTTCTCGTTTTTCATACTGATTAGCAGGTTTTCTTCCTACATGTTCTCACTATTAATGTCCTTTGAAGATTCTCCTCCTTCTGATACTGTTTTTCCTGCTTCTCCTATTTGAAAACATAGGTTAGCTTCCCCATACCAAGCTGCCCCTTGATGCCTAGCTGTCTCATCACTTGGGATGGTCGGAATATGCCAATTGATGTCGATTCTATCCTTTTCCAAATCATCCAATGCCTTGAGGCAGACTAAATCTTCCCATAGGCGCTTGACTTCTTCATCTCCATCATTATTAATGGCAGGAGGGACTTTCTCTTCATGGACAATGAAAATCGACAAGTTAAAAGAATCATCATCAATCGATTCCTGAATAAGGTCATCAAGCCACAACACCTCTTGTCCGAATGGAAAATCTGCAATCAGCTTCGGTTCGGTTACAAAAACTATGAACTTGGTGGGATCAAATCCTTCCAATTCTCCCTCAATGACATTTACATTCTGCTGATTGGTATGATTTAGAAGGGGGTTGGTAGTAACATTCAGTTTTTGTACAGCGGTGGGTAGAGGGACCACTTTGTTTTCAATCAAATCCTGAATCTCATGCCGAAGTATCATACAATTGTTGGTTAAATGGTCGTGCCCCCAGTGAAATGCACAGTACTAAGTAGGATTATATCAGGGTGGCAAACGATTTGGAGGTGGGGTCGGCGCTAAAGGCTTTGGGAGAGCAGATGTATGCATGATTTATGTTTTCGAGAGAGACCATAGGTTGGTTGTTTTCCCTAGTTTCTTATTACGATTTTCGTTGGTTAGTTCAACATTTTACAAAAAAAAAAAAATTCAATTGGTTTATGCTTTATTCAAACTATTGTGCTTCGAGGGAGATTTTAGAACAACTTATGCTTCTTTTATAAAGGCTACTTCTTTAACCAAATGTGTATTTTGTTTTGAAAGCTTGGATTTTAGGGCCGTGACCCTAACCTCTTGGGCTACTCTTTTAAATCAAATAAACTCTCGGTAGCACATTTTACAAAGATTTTAGACTCGTTTGGGCGTTATGGTCTTTGACCCATTTGTGTTTGGACAGTTTTGGTAGATCGTAATATCCCAAAATAGTTGTTCGTGAGTGTTTCGCGTGACCCAGAGTTTATGGCGTGACAAGGGTGTTACCATTAACATGCTGATTTTACAACTAAAAAAGCATGTGGGTAATTCAAAATTAACATAGTGTGTCACTGCTAGTACACAAACGCAGGTTGTGCCCCATTGTAATGAGAGGGTTGTTCGTCAACTCGGTCGGTATATGTCCTTGAGAGAGTCTTTTGATAGGATCTTAGAAGAACCGTATACTTAACAATGTAACTCTAATGAAGCACTCCAAGATAAAGATACAGAATTATGGCAAATGGCTATGAATTCAGATATGGAGTCAATGTACTTTAATCAGGTCCGAAAACTTGTAAAACCACTCGAAGGGATAAAACTTATCCAATGTAAGTGGATCTATTGGAGGAAGAGAGGAGAAGACGAGAAGGTAAAAACCTTCAAAGCTAGACTTGTTGTGAAAAGATTCACTCAGAAAAAATGGATCGATTATGAGGAAACCTTTTTGTCGGTAGCCATGCATATATTTATCTGGATTTTCTTATCCACTGCAGCTCATTTCGATTACAAAATTTGGCAAATGGACGTCAAGACAACTTTCTTTAACAGAAGTCTTGATGAGTGTATCTATATGGTACAACAACGTTTCATAGCAAAGGGCCAAGAGTACATGTTATGCAAACTTAAGAGATTAATTTATGGACTTAAGCAGGCATCTAGATCTTGGAACACTCGGTTTGATCAGGCCATTAAATCTTATGATTTTGATCAAAGTCCTTACAAGTCTTGTGTGTACAAGAAGCATAATAAAAGTGTAATGGTCTTTCTAGTACTTTATGTGTATCACATATTACTCATCGAAAATGATGTAAGGGTAATATCTTCAGTTAAAGTATGGTTATCCGAGCAATTCGATATAAAAAATTTGGAAGAAACCAGTCACATCTTTATGATCAAACTTATGTGAGATCGAAAAAAGAGGAAGTTAGGCTTGTCACAAGCTAGTTATATCGACACCGTCCTTACTCATTTTAGCATGCACGACTCCAAGAAAGAGTTTCTCATTTTCAAGTATGGAATCACTCTATTCAAGGATAAGTATCCTAAGACACCTGATGAGATAGAAAAGATCAAGGAAATTCTTTATATTTCGACAGTAGGAAGCCTCAAATATGATATACTTTGTACTAGACCCAACATCAGTTTTAATGTTGGCATGGTTAGCAGATATCAGTCTAATCGAAAGAAAGAGTTGATTCTCAGATTTTTAGTTAGTGTAGATACCCCAATCTACCAAGCCAAATCTTAGATACTCATCGCAAATGCGCTCCAATGATGAAAGTATGAGAATCATACTCAAAGATACTCTCAAGCAAGCAAAATCACGAATATGGCTCAAAACTACTACTACAAAATAGATGAAATATCACGCTTTATACGTGTGATTAAAGGTTATAAGCACGCTTTTTCCAAACGTGATTTATGGGGGTGTAATCTAAAGTCAAGATTTTCGATCACGCTTTTTGCGCATGATTAGTTACACAAAAAAATGTAATTAAAAATAAAACTAGTGTGATTGTTAAACTTTAAAATTTCGATTTTGCATTATTGATCACACTTTTTGTGCGTGATAAAGACTGAAAAGTGTGATTAAAATAACAAAAGCGTGATTAAAAATAACAAAAAACGTGATTAAAAATGAAATTAATGTGATTGTTAAGTCGATTTCGCATTATTGACTACACTTTTGTGCTTGATAAAAATTGAAAAAGTGTGACAAAAAAAAGTGCGACTAAAAATAACCACTGCGCACCAACACGCACCTGATGTTATTTCAAGTCTTTTTTTACCTATGATAGCCATGCCAACTAATACAATTCCCGACTCACCAATTCTAGCTAGTTTTAAATATAAGTTTTTACATATTTGGTTCTATCATATCCACAAAGTATAAACGTGAAACATAAAAGCTAACCATATAATAGCGTTTCCAACAGAATATTGAACTCTAAGTTTCAAACACAAGACAACAAAATAAATTACGATGACTGTAATAAAAGAATTCATTAAATTTTTAAAGAATTATATTCATATGACACTCAATAATTTTTTGATCAATTGAACCAAATTATAAAAAAATGCCTAATAATTTAAAATTTGTCACAATACAAATTGGGAGAATTCTTGCTAAAGAAATGAGCAGCAACTCCAACAAATTCATCATTTGAACCAGTGTTGAGAAGAACAATGCTAGCCACACTTTGAAATTTGCAAGTCAGTCCAATTCATAAGATAGAATTAACATGGAACAAAAATAATAATAAGCAAGTTGCTCAAAAATTGAAAACAAAAGCTATTACTGTAACCCCAAACTCATATATTCTCATCCAGAACCAAAAAGTTAGAAATCTGATGCACAAATTGTGACGACCTCAAACCCGACACGCGTGATCCTCACATTATAACCCGTGATCCCTATGACTAGAACTTCTCTTATGATATTCTCTTGAATTCTTTAACTCATTTTAAAAGGAATAACTCTCACATTTATAAAATAATCGAAGTATAAAATTTATAAATTTCGGCAGAATTAACTCTATTTTTCGAACTATCCCAAACTTTCGAAAACCTGTTAAATTCAAATAATAATCTATACTCTGGTACAGTCTAGATTTCAACTTATAATCACAATACAAACTAATTAATGACTACTATTTTCACATTAATACATTTTCTTCTTTCAACTCTATCCAGTACTCAACACAATTACTATTATTCCAGAAAATAGAAAACATCAACAAGACTATAAACTGACCAAAAAATTTCTTTTTAAAATTTTGATTACACAAACTAAGAAATAGAAAAATTCCAAACAAGAAAATTGATAATTCAGTGCCAGAGTTCTCAATCACCCTACCTTGGTAAATAGATACATGTGGTTTGCGAGAATATCTGATTAAATACATGTGATAAATTTTAACACTTAAAGTTTTGATCATAACTTAGCTCATTGATGTTTATTATCTGATTAAATTGCGCAAAACTTGAGCTTCATTTTCAGGCTAACTTAGTAATCAAGACAAATTTAAGCAACATGAGGCTAACAACAGTACAACAAATAAATGAGCAACCATTAAGACATGCCATGAACAAGTGAATATCCCTCATCAGAGTATCCAGGCTGACTGGTGATTGTGACATAAAAAGCGAGTTCCAAAAAAGGTCGAATTCGGCAGCGCTGCAGGCACAAAATGCCGATCAAATCCATTAAAGGAAAGGAAGCTTTGGTTGGCAAACTGGGGCAGCGAAATTTTTTGATTAGGCTCATTAGTGCTCTTAAACTCAGTTGAGCCCAAAATAGGCTAGAAAAACATACATAAACAAGTAAATTAAGATTGAATTTCTTTTCACTTACAGTGTCACTAGTACCAAGACTAATTGCAAGATCCCCTGTAGTGTTTAGGGTCAAACCTACACATGTTAGGACTGCCAAAGTCAGAATGCAGCTATGAGAAAATAAGAAACCTTATCAGGGAAAAAAACTGCTAGTACTTGTAGCAAGGAATGTGCATTGAGACAGCTCAATAAGTCAATAAAGGATATGATCTGAACAGCTAAAAATTAAAGATAGTTATTCACGTGCTAGGCTGTTAGGATTGTCTCCAGACCACTGAATAACCAAACAGTTCTTGTTGAAGCCGAACCTAAAAGCATTTTAGGTGATATCAATCAAAAAAATGTTTCGAACAGTTAAAAACCAAACGCCTGTGCTAATTGTAAAAGAAAAACTAGTATAAAGTCATCAATGCAAATATTGAGGTAGTGCCACTGTTTTGTACAACAAATGTTGCCTCTGAAATTCATGACGTCACAAACTCAAGTCTAGTTATAGTGTTATAGGGCTTGCTTTCCCAATCAATACAGTAGTGCGTAACAACTATTTTGCTGTGAAAGGGAACCCCCATACAAATTACAGTTGTTGGTTCAACAAACTTCATAATCTGTAACGTAAGGAAGGTGGCTTCACATGGTGTAACAAGTAAATGCATCCACTTCACATGGTGGTGGACAGTTGTAAACTTCCTCTCCTTTGTCTGTGGGTTTATTGATGCTATATGGATTTTGAGAGCCGAAGAGGGAAAACTCTTTAAGACAGTTGCTAATAGAATTTTGAAATATAGTGCACCAAATAATACTTGCCAACTGGGGCAAATTATCTCCTTCTCCTAGACAAAATAGATTCGGCGGTTAGAGTCAGCAATCACAGAAGTAACAATTAGGTAGCAACAATTAGGTTCAGCAAAAGCAACACAAGAATTAACAATTCAGCAATCAGCATCAACTTGCAGTTGGTTCAACAATTAGCATCAACAATCAGTAGTTTAGCAATTCATCAATTAGCATCAACAATTCAACAATCAGCAGTCCAGCAAAACAGCAGAATTATAAAAAAAAAACACTTCAAAGCAAGGGTTCAACTAATTTGGGGGTTCAAAAGAAGAAAAGAGAAAAAAACACCATTTGCAGATTATAAATAATAATAATAAAAAAATATACCACTCAAAATCTCAAAGCCTCAAACAGATCATTTTAAAAACTAAAAGGGGAGAATGAGAATACCTGTGAATTGTGATGTGAAGCACAAAAGCAGCACCAGCCCCCAGCGATGAGAGGGCGACGGTGATGTCTCGATGCGACGATGTTGATGAAGTGTGAACTGTGAAGCAACACCAGCCAGAGGCTACATGCACGCGAGACGCGATAGTTTGAGTCTTCGAGAGCAGAGAGGTCGAGCCACTGAGGAGAACGACTTGCATACCCAAAAGCGGTTTTGGAGCATCATGCCCCAAAATTTTTTTCAGCCCTTGGGAGGAGATGACGAGCGAAAGAGAGGGAATGGAGGAGAGCAAGCGAGAGAACCTAGGGCTCCGACGATGGAACTTTTTATGTAATAAAAAGGATAAGACTTCCGATTGAGGAGAAGAGGTCCATGTTTAGTTGAAGACCAGACACTGACGGTAGAAGACTAACGGCGTCGACGGTTGAAGATCAGCGACGACAGCGGTAGAAGACCACCGGTGCTGAAGGTTGCAACACAAGAGAAGGCCGAAGGGGATAGGTTTCTAGAGGTTTCGTGGGATCGAAGGTTATTGAAAGGAAAGGATCGGGTTTAACAGTATAAAACAAATTGTTCATAGTAATTTTAATCACAGTTATTAATAAAATTGTGATTAAAAAATGTATAATATATCACATTTTATTAATAAGTGGGATAAAATATATATTTACAATCATATTTATATGTTAAAGTGAGATTAAATACTTATTTAAAAATTTTTAATCACACTTCTTAAAAAAATGAAATTTTTTTAATTTTGTAAATATTTTTTAACCACTAATGCAGTAGTAAATCCAAAAACCCTAAGTGTAACACCCTGATCTGAACCTTAGTAGTAAGTAACAACCCAGCTCGGATCTTAGTTGTAATAGTTCGAATTCTAACTATCCATGGAGCGATCTAACCCAAACTCTAGTATTAGCGATAGATAGACAATGAGAACTTAAGTCGCTACATGAACAATGAAAAATCATAAGTTAACCCAAAATCTTAATTTTGACCCGAAAATTTTAAAAATGTCAAATACTCAAAGGCAAAATCCGAACACTTAGAAAAGTCTCGAAACAACTTAAATTAGGTAAATAACATAAAATATTAAATTAAAAATAAAAAATTCTCATAATTAAGGCAAAATGACCATTTTGCTCCTAGTACAGTAAAAAGTTTTAAAATTTTAAAATTTAATACATAGGCATCTAAAATCATATATTTATATATAATTAATTAATAAAATACAAAATAACAACAAAAATGACCAAATTGCCCTTGCATGGTTGGCCACCTAGGAATTTATGCCTAAAAAGTTAATTTTTGCCTTTTTAAGCTTAAAAATGAGAAAAAGATGTATAAATTAAGCATTATTTTGATCTAATACTTTTTATACAAGTAATATACATAATAATGTAATAATATAGCTCAACATTAATTATTTACATTTATATTCACAAAAATATACCAAAATACAATTTAAAATCCTAATTAAATACAAAATTAGATTTTTAGTCTCCCAAACAGGCATGGCTAAAACCCCATCCGCAAAACCTGATCTTGCATGTCTCAAACAACTCCCACCTCTTAAGCAACAAATAGGAATTTAGAAATTTTTAATTTTTAAACCAATTGTAATAATTAATCTCCATTATAATTTCTATTATAAAAACACACCACAAGCACTCTCCTTCATATGGTACGGCTGAGAGAGTGAGAGAGAGAGAGACTACAAAAATTTATCTAAGTGTCTACAAAGAAGAAGAAGAGAAAAAGAAAGGAGGAGAGAAGAAGGAGGAAAGGTCCAAGGAGAAGCATTGAAGCTAAGTATACTCCTTCCTCAACATTTTAAGCATCAAAATAGGTAAGTAATTTCTTTAAACCTTCTGATATTTTCCCTCAAGATACCCCTCAATCCATCTCTATAACAAACTATAAGAAAAAGGAATGAAGAATAATACAAAAAAGGCGTTATAAGTGTAAAGAGTTGATTGCTAGGGCAAGATTGTGTTTTGTATAAGCATGCATGTGTATGTTTTTAAGTTTTATGGCTTGTGTATATTTTAGAGTTTTGATTTATGTGAGTTTATAACATCCATGCAAAGAAAACATGTCAAAAATGTACACAACATAAACTAAGCAACCAAAACCATAAGTAGCTTGATTTTCTAGGCTTACTTACTTTCTGCTACCAACTTTAAAATATCAAAACTAATTGTAGAAAAATAATCTTAAAGCTATTTTTGTATCTAAATCTATATTTTTTAGTTATCATTCATACCAAATTGGTTTGAAGTCATTTCATTGGTTAGAGCTCCAGATATGCCACTTTTTTCAAAGAGTGTCAAATCTTGACCACTCTGAGTTACAGACCTAAAAATCCTAATTTAGAGTGAGAACCGAGCTTAGGTCAAAACATAAAACTTGTAGAGAGCATATTTATATTTCTGTCCCAAAAAAAATGAGCCAAAAATATGAAGTTTTGATAGCTCAAAGACCCTCCCAAATTCACTGTTGAGGTTTAGTGACTAACAGACCTCTTTGCCACACATTTTTGTGAGACCCAAAACCTAACTTATTAAAAGCCAAATTCAAAAATAGTAAATATGAAAATTGTAGCTAACATATTAAAATAAATACTGAGAAACATATGGCCCAAAATACCTTCGGATGATACCCTAAATATTTTGAGCATTCTCTGTTAAAAACGCACTCTCTAGACCCTTTTTAGGCTGATTGGATCCTTTTTATAAATTGAAAAAAATCTCAAACTTTTTCCAAATAACTTGCTTTAGAAAAAAATATGAAACTTGTAGGAGAAATTTTAAACTAGAAACCTACCAAAAATCAGAGCCATATCCCTTAAATGGATTCCAAAAAACGATGGCCAACAGATGTTTAAATTCTACAATTTTCTCTCTAAAATGCTGAATGGTATTCCCTAAAATAAACTAAATGACATTTTTACCTTAGGAACATTCCTTAGTGATAAACATAAAATTTATAAAAAATATTTTTATCTAATTGGTATTAAAATTTCAAAAATTAAATCAATTTCTAAGTGCTTTGAAACACTGTCGCAATTTAAAAACAAGCAATTAAACTTGTACCTAAAATTGGCTAAATGTTTTATTGATGTGTTACTTATGAGACTTGAGTATGTGAACCTTATATAAATTAGTGTATGAAAATGATGCTTTTAACGAGATGAACTCATGCCAATGGTTCGAGTCTATGTTGCTTAAATTGTGGTTATGCTTCACATGCTTGTACTTAATGCTTTAGTAAGTTGTACCATGTGTCATGTCATGTTTATATACCATGCAATGATTAATTGTACAAAAGAGGCATATTACACGTCATGAGTATTTCTCCATTTCATCTTGGGTGATCGGAGTCTCCTTTGTATCTTTCGATTGGATTGGGTTATATGAAAATCATTATTCTTGTGATTTTGAATCTAGGGCGTCCCAGGTTGCCAATGATTTGGGAAGTTGGTATAGTGAAAAATGGGTTTATATGAAAAATGGGTTAAGACACCATGGGTTCATCACTAACATTTTTATTTCGGTAATTTAGACTTTGGGTTGACGCTAAATGATCATTCTTGTACTTAAGGTGGGTTTTGTGCGCAAATAATCTGGCTAAAGAACTTAGAATAAGGATGGACGGGTTGTAATAAGATGAAACTGGCTTCTCCACGCCATTGCCACGGAGTAAAGCGGCTGAGGCATGAAGCCAAAGCGAGCGTTTACCTTTTGCAACGAGGCAAGAAGATGTTTAACGGTCAAATCTCATTAAGTCTACTATGTAATTCCCGGCGTGGAATTCATTATACTGTTCTGGAAGTACTTAGGGTTGGACATTTGAATTGCATTCATCTGCATCACGCACTCACACTTCTGTTGTTATATGTGCTCATCCTGTTGAAAAATGATAACTTTCCTATATCTCTGTTCCCGTAACTTTGCATTGGGTATTATACGATATGTATTGTAGAATATCACGTTGTGAGTTTGTTAGACGATTTATGGAATTTGCTTATGGGCTCTAGCTCATGGCATTTGTGCAACAGGTGAAGAAGAAGAACAGTTTGAGGAAGGCCCATTTGTTGAGAAATGAGACTTTGAAGAAGAGGGAGAATGGCAGGAGCAAGTTTATCCCAACGACGGAGTTTGAAGACGTCGGATATTTACTTTTGATCTTTTTGTTCAGTTTTTCACGGACATAATGTAACTTTTGTTAAGCTTCTGGATGATTGTACTTATTAAGTATTTTGAACAATCTCTGAACTGTTAATGATGTAGTAGTTATCTTATGTACTTATGAACATTCGGCTAGAATGTCCCTTATTTATAGTTACTTATGTCCCGACATGCCGGGAAACAGGGTATCATAGTTGGTATCAAAGCCTAGGTTTAGTGAACCTTCAGGCATCGGGAAATAGGAGATCGTGAGTTCTGTAGTATAGAAAACTCTACAGAGTGTATGTACTATTAAGTTATCACATATAATTTTAACAACTTAAAATCTTTACTTTAGGATTTTCTCTATCTTTCTTTCTTTAGGATGGCGGCCGACGCAGAACCAGCCGGGGAACCTGGGCAGTATCGAAACCAGAGGACTCAGACTCCGAGGAAGAACCCGCTGAAGAGAAAGACCCAGTAGACGTGTTTTCGTTAGCATAGGCATTTCCGGATGAGTGACCAGCTTAGGGAGAAGAAGAGGTCGAGGAAGTAGGAGCAAACGAAAAACCTGACATAGTAGGGGATGAGGTAGACTTCGGAACGAAAGATGAGGAGGGACTTAAGGACGACGACGAGAACGAGGAGCGAGCCATCGCCTTCTTTTATGATCCATTAGAGGTGCCACCACCCGAATCAGAGGACGACAAGGAGACAGATGCAATAACCTACTGGAGCCGCCAAGACTATTCCAAGGACTATTATATTGACGAGTGGGTTTATACTTGAGTACTCCCAGAAAGGACAAAGAGGTGGAGGAAGCCAGAATCTTTCCCTCGATTTATAGGTCCGTTAAAGGTTCTAGGAAAACACGATAAAATAGCATACCGAGTGGAAGTACCGCTAGGGTTTAATAGGCGACTCAGAGATGTGGTAAAGATCCGATGGCTGCAGATAATAATGTCGAGAGATAAATGAGGGATCGTTGACCCACGAAGCTCATATATCAACTTCGATGATCCAAAGACTTATGAAGAGGTACCGGTGGCCATCACCAATAGAGCTCGTAGAAGGCCAGGGAACATTTGGTACGTGGAGGTCCAGTGGCGTTGCTACGACATTTATGAAGTGACTACTGTCTGCATTCGTTTGTTTAGACTTTAGTACGCTAGCCGTTGTATTTTTCTTTTGTTATGTGTATGCTATGCGAACTTTTTAAGAACCCTATACCTGTTACATATTGAATAAAATGCAAGTATTCGTTGTTAAATTCTTTATAAACCATCTCAAAATCATAAGCTATCTCATAATCTCAAACTAAATCTACAATATCCTAATAACATGAAGACAATTAAGAATGGAAACAACCCCCTAATCTCGACACTCTCTTAGATAGTCCAAAGACGATCAAACACCAATAAGTTGACTAACCCCTAGATGATAAGGCACTAGGAGTAGCCTAAGTTTTGAGGAAACATCGTTAAAATTCTGTAACTTCACCCTTACGAGTTTCTTTTCCCAAGCCCTTGTATCAACTCCTATATCGGTTAAAACTCTTTGCTTTTCCTTCCTTCTAATAGCACCGGTCCTCAACAAGCTACCCAGTAACATTCGTAAGTAATCCTTCACCACCATTCATTCCTGACCTCAGTACTATGTCTGACTAAAACAGTTTTGAAAACTCTTGAAATTTCAACCTGAGGAGTTAACTTAGATGCTTGAATTGAAATACATTAGGCCGATGTAATTTCAGGGCAAATATCCATCTTAGCTACCTGTTGCTTAAACATACCTTTTACCAAAGTCTGATACTGCACAGATTGATCCCAAAAACCTCCTCTCTATAATATTCATTAATTGCTGATTTCTTGTCTCTAGTGCATTTAAGCTTCAATCGATCTTTCGACCCGAGCCAATGATGATTGCTTTAACTATGACACTTTTCCTAAATTCAACCTATCCCTGAACCATCTGGTTTTCGCCTTAAGTTACTCTAGCCCCAGTTATGTTTTGTACCATTCGAAATTCTCAGCTAAACGCTTATCTAGTCACTGCCTTATGGTCATTTTTTAAATTAATAAAATTGAGCTAACCATCCTTAATGAACTCAACATATGTTTTTGACTATTAACCCTAAAAAATCCTACCCCGTAGATCTGTGAGTGACTACAACGAATGACAGGGTAGTACATTATTAGGCTTCAATGCCTTCACAAAAGATTAGGACAATGCACAGAACCCCCTTAATGCCTCCTTGAATTGTGAGGTGACCTTTCCTCAACATTATGACTCAAAGTATCGTCAACGTCTGCTTTTAATGAAGTTTTAAAGACTGAGACCCCCGACTGCAGGAATGGTTAAGTAAGGTTTTATTCAACTAACTACACCTTTTTAAAGGACCTGACAGATAGAACTATGCCATCAACAATCTGTAGTTAGGAACAACTGATTCACACTAAGGGACTCATGACATCACTATGTGGCAAAGTTTAGACTTTCTCAGACTAGTTCAAAACGGATCCACACATCCAACATATCGGGAAGCAAAGATTCATACCGACAGTAGGAAAGTGGAAAACAAGAGACACGCCTTGAGTTTAGGACACCCTTAGTATGCAAATAAAAAAAGAGTACCCGTACACATCATTAGTCACATTAGCTTTCTCACCAAAATGATAGTATCCGAATCCGGCCATCTCCACTTTCAATGGAGAATCTTTGACAACGATATGAGTATCAAGAGTTTGATGAAGAATCAAAATGGATTACGTGACTTGATATATGCCTCAGACATACCTTTTATCCCATTCAATTGCCTTAAATTGACCAACCACCGAAGAGAAAGGATCCAGTCAATGGAAGAGACATCCAAACCCTACATACCAACACATGAAGGATAAACGATGGAAGCTAAGAGAAATGGTATAGCACTTGGAAAGATTGGAAAGCATTTGATTATGGACCTTGTAGCTAGGATTTGTCAAAACATGCCTCAAGAGTACGATAACATTCAGGTTGTAATAAATTACCTTACTAAGGCCGCTCGCTTTCTATAGGTTAAACCTCACGACACATTGGTAGCAACAAGTAAAAAGTATATCCAAGAGATTTTACACCAACCTAAGTTCTTTACCATATCTAAACGAGACCCGCATCTTACCTGGACAATCTAAACACCCGATTTTGAACCATCAAAAGTACGTTAAGAGTAGGTATAAAGGAGATTGAAGAAAATTCTTATTTTCGGTTAAAGCCGCTTACAATAATAAGCTTCCAACTAGCCTTTGCAACCATATGAGGTTTTATGTGTGTACAACACTACAAAATTATCAGTATACGAAATAAAAACAGAAAGGAATTGATTGGTTGGAATAGATCTTTGCTAGTCAATAAAGTGAGACCCGGAATACAATGACAGAAATTCATATAAAACCCAGAATGGTAGCCCTGCGTTGACAATCTACGGTAGAGAACGATAGAATCTCATTGAATAAGACTTTTTAAGTGTTATACTTTCACCTTATAACTGGAACCAACTTTATGAAACAGCTCAATGACACATTTCCATTTTCTCCTCCCTAAAGATGGCGGGACAAAGACAGGACCACGAGAGCTCAGTGAGAGTGAATGAAACCAAGGAGGAAGTGGAAGTCCCGAGCCTAACACGAATTTTGCAAGTTCTAACAGCTATCTTGGATCGATCGCATGGGAAGGCACCCCAGGAAGGATCATGGTACTTATCGGACCTAAGAGTACAAAATATCCCAACACCTGAGAAGAAAATTTTTTTCCCAAACAATGGAAGTTTGGATTAAGGCCACAAAGCAACAACAACCAACCGTAAGAGCTTGTTATAGGTGCAACCAGCCATGACATAAGATAATGCACTGCCTGACAAGAATTGGAGAAGACAATCAAGGAGGACCACTACGAAATAAGAAGAAAATCACGCGCTCGGAACCTTACCCTCAAGATGACCAACGAGGACAACTAGGAAAAAGGACACCAAAATTGAAAATCTGTTATCAATGCCATAGGTTCAGACATAAAATATCTGAGTGCTCTCAACGAAGAGAATTAAACTACAACCACCGTCAACCAGAAAAGAGTTGCGAGGATCAAACAAATTCATTGCAGCAAATAACAAATGGTGTGAAAAAGGTGGTGCAACCTGACCAACCAGAGGGCGAGGAGGGGAGTGTCTGCCATTCACAAGAGACAAGCTCAATGATCTGCTTTAATTGCAATAAGTTTGGACATAAAAAGTTTGAATGCCCGCTACCAAGAGAAAGAAACTACAACATTCGTAAAAAGGGAACGAGCAGTTCGGGAAGGATGATACAACACGACCAACAAGAGAACGAATGGACCAGAGGCTCGCCTTCCTAAGAGAAAAAGGAGTATTCGTTAATGAGTGGAGGTACGCCCGAATTCAAAAACTCTAAAATATGCGTTAGCTAGACTTGTTGCATTATCTCAAGAGAAGGTACGCTTTAAGAACAAAAGCTTATAGGTTTTCACTAGTCAAACAATTATTGCGCCATAAGTATGCTATATGATTATTGAAAATTTCGTAGTAGTCGATTTAAGAGATTAGTAAGGTTAAACAACCGTTTTTTCCAAAATATTGAACGTATCAACCCAATCTTATCCACACCCACAATAACAAACAATTCAAGGACACAACTTCGAAGAGAAGAGATACAATTAATAATCCACAGCTTTTTACATGAAATTTTGAGGACGAAATTTATTTAAGGGGTAGATTGTAACACCCCGGTTTGGACCCTAGTAGTAATCACCTAGATTATAACAACCCGACCCGGATCCTAGTTGTAACAGCCCGGACTGTAACTACCAATGGAGCGATCTAGCCCAAACTCTAGTATTAGCGACAGAAAGACGATGAGAACTTAGGTCGCTATATAAACAATGAAAAACCCTAAGTTAACCCAAAACCCTAATTTTGACCCAGAAACCCTAAAAAGGCTAAATACTCAGAGGCTAAATCCTAACACTTAAAAAAGTCTTAAAACAGCTAAAATTAGGTAAATAACATAAAATATTAAATTAAAAATAAAAAATTTCCATAATTAAGGCCAAATGACCATTTTGCCCATAGTACAGTAAAAACTTCTAAAAATCTAAAATTTGACACATAGGTACCCAAAATTAGATATTTATATACAATTAATTAATAAAATACAAAATAAAAATAAAAATAACCAAATTACCTTTGCATGGTTGGCCACCTAGGAATTTATGCCCAAAAAGTTACTGTTTACCATTTTAAGCTTAAAAATGTGAAAATGATGTATAAATTAAGCATTATTTTAAGTTAATACTTTTTATACAAGTAATATACATAATAATATAGTAATATATTTCAACAAAAGTAAAACAAATAATTATTTAAAGTCTACACAATAAATAAGCCAAAAAGTCAATTCTAGTCAAACTCGCTAAATTTAACTTAAAAGCCTATACTTATTTAATTAATTACTATCAAAATTATGATAAATCATGAAAAGACTAAATAAACAATAAATAAATTAATATAATAGGTTTTAGTAGGTTTAAGTACATAAAATTAATATTTTATGCATTTATATTCACAAAAATGTACCAACATACAATTTAAAACTCCAATTAAATATAAAATCATCTTTTTAGTCTACCAAACAGGCATGGCTGAAACCCCATCTGCAAAATTTGATCTTTCATGTCTCAAACAACTCCCACCTCTTAAGCAACCAATAGGAATACAGAAAAAATTAAATTTAAAACCAATTGCAATAATTAATCTCCATGATAATTTCTATTATAAAAACACACCGCAAGCACTCTTCTCCTTCATATGGTACGTCTGAGAGAGTGGGAGAAAGAGACTACAAAAAATTCTCCAAGTGACTACAAAGAAGAAGAAAAAAAGAAAGAAGGAGGAGAGAAGGAGGAAAGATCCAAGGAGAAGCATTGAAATTAAGTTCACTCATTCATCAACATTTTAAGCATAAAAAGAGGTAAGAAACTCCTTTAAACCTTCTGATATTCTCTCTCAAGATACCCCTCAATGCATCTATATAACAAACCATAAGAAAAAGAAATGATGAATAATAACAAAAAAAGGCGGTGTAGGTGTAAAGAGTGGACTGCTAGGGAAAATTTGTGTTTTGTATGAGCTTGCATGTGTATTTTTTTAAGTTTTATGGCTTGTGTATATTTTAGAGTTTTGTTTTATGTGAGTTTATAACATGCATGGAAAGAAAATATGTCAAAAATGTACAAAACATAAGCTAAGCAATCAAAACACTAAGTAGCCTGGTTTTCTAGGCTTACTTACTTTCTGCCACCAAATTTAAAACATCATAACTAATTGTAAAAAAATGATCATAAAATTATTTTTGTGTCTAGATCTATATACGTGAGTTCTATTTCATACAAAATTAGTTTGGAGTGATTTCGTTTGGTGGAACTCCATATATGCCATTTTTACCATAGAGTGTCAGATCTTAACCACCCTGAGTTTCAAACCTAACATCCTAATTTGGAGTGAGAACTGAGCTTAGGTCAAAACATAAAACTTGTAGAGGACATGTTTAAATTTCTGTCCACCAAATATGAGCCAAACATATGAAGTTTGGATAGGTCAAAGACCCTCCCAAAGTCACTATTGAGGTTCAGTGACGTGAAAACATCTCTATCACACATTTTTGTTAGACCTAAAACCCAACTTATTGGAAGCCAAATCCAAACGTGGTAAACATAAAAAATGTAGCTAACATACTAAACTAAATACTAAGAAACAATCAGCTTAAAATACCCTCAGATGATACCTCAAAAATTTTGAGTATTCTCTGTTAAAAATGCACTATGTAGATCCTTTTTAGGTTGACTGAAACTTTTTTACAAATTAGTCAAAATCTCAAACTGTTTCGAAATAACTTGCTTTAGCACAAACCATAAAACTTGTAGGGGACATCTTAAAATAGAACACCGCAAAATATCAGAGCCATAGACCTTAAATTGATACCCCAAAACCGCGGCCAACAGAGTCCTAAATTCTGCACTTTTCTCGATAAAGTGCTGAATGATTTTTTGTAAAATAAAATAAATGACATTTTTACCTTAGGAACTGACCTTAGTGATAAATATAAAAGTTATAGAAAATATTTTTATCTAATTGGTGTTAAAATTTTAAAAATTAAATCAATGTCTAAGTGCTTCGAAATACCGTCGCAACTTAAGAACAAACAATTAAACTTGTACCTAAAATTGGCTAAGTGTTTGAATGGTGTGTTACTTATGACACTTGAGTATGTGAATCTTATATGAACTTTGTGAGTAATTAGTGTATGAAAGTGTTGCTTTTGATGAGATGAACTCATGCCAATGGTTTGAGTCTGTTTTGCTTAAATTATGGTTATACTTCACATGGTTGTACTTAATACTTTAGCAAGTTGTACCATGTGGCGTGTCATTTTTATATACCATGCAATGATTAATTATACACGAGAGGCATATTACACGTCATGGACATTTCTCCATTTCATCTTGGATTATCGGAGTCCCCTTCGTATCTTCCGATTGGGTTGGGTTATATGAAAATCATTATTCCTGTGGTTTTGAATCTAGGGCGCCCATGGTTGCCAATGATTTGGGAAGTTGATATAATGAAAAAGGAATTTATTATGAAAAATGGGTTAATGCACCATGTGTTCGTCACTAGCCTTTTTATTTCGGTAATTTAGACTTTGGGTTAACGCCAAAGGATCATTCTTGTACTTAAGGTGGGTTTTGTGCTCAAGTAATCTAGCCAGAGAACTTGGAATAAGGATGGGCGGGTTGTAATAAGGATGAAACTAGCTTCCCCACACCATTGCCATTGAGTAAAATGGCTGAGGCATAAAGCCAAAACAAGCATTTACCTTCGCAACGAGGCAAGAAGATGTTTAGCGGTCAAATCCCATTAAGTCTACTTAGTAATTCCCAGCGTGGAATTCATGATACTATTCTGGAAGTACTTAGGGGTGGGCATTTGCATTGCATTCATCTGCATCAAACAGTCACACTTCTATTCTTATATGTGCTCATGTTGTTGAAAATGATAACTTTCCTATATCTCTGTTCCCTCAACTTTTTTTAGGGGGGGTAATTAATTGTAACATAAAAAGAAAAAGTGTACATGATTCCAAGGGGCATACCCTGTGTATTTACATCACTTACCAACATAATAAAAATAACATTAACAATCATGACCCACATAACCCCTGCTTGGCAGCGGGGGAACTATCTAACAAAGCCTATTCCACGCACAGCCCCCATAGACGGGAAATAGACACAAAAGAAGGAAAAACCAATCCAGCAAAGAAACTGGCCAGCCAACACCAAAAGACACAAATATCCTGCTAAAACTCAGCTCCTCGAAAAGCTCCAATCTTCAAACAGGAAAAAACCCCAGTCAAAAAAAGCTGACAACAGAACCACCAACGATCAAACCACACGTCCAAAGGACAACTAAGAGGGAACCAACAGAGGTTGAAGAGCAAAGTACCAGAGGTAGATGGGCCCCCAGCTAGCCAAAAGAAGCAACGACAGATCAGCCCCAGAAACTCCAGCTCAAATCCAACCAAAACAAATAACCAACCTCCCCTAAGTCAGCAATAAGTTATGGGCAAAACAGCACCAGAGAGTCTGGCTAAGAGGAAACCCATGCCATCCCAAAGGAACCTCTACCACCGGATCTAGACAAAATAGACCATTAGCTAGAACCCCACTCAACGAACCACCAAAGACCCCACCATAGGTACCCGACTAGAAGTGCAGACAGGTGCTCATCTAAACCAAAGCAACCACAAGTCCTCAAAAGGTAACACACTCCCCGAACACATGGGAAAAGGATAGGAGAAACAGAAGCTCAAGCAAGAAAGAACCGAAATGAACTTCTAACGGGAGGTACGAAGGAGTCGTCCAAAGAGACTTTAAAACAGAGACAGGTCCAACAAACAACCGAAAGGGAACCAATAGAGGTCGAAGAGCATAGTAGTAGAGGTAGATGGGCCCCCCGCTAGCCAAAAGAAGCAACGAAAGATCAGCTCCAGAAACTCCAGCTCAAATTCGGCCAAAACAAATAACCAACCTCCCCTACAAGTCAGCAATAAGTTATGGGTAGAATAACACCAGAGAGTCTGGCTAAGAGGAAACCTAGGCCATCCCAAAGGAATCTCTACCATCGAATCCAGATGAAGCACACATTAGCTAGAACCCCACTCAACGAACCACTAAAGTCCCCACTATAGGTACCTAGCTAGAAGTGCAGACAGATCCTCATCTAAACTAAAGCAACCATAGCTCCTCAATAGTAAGAGAGACAGAAGCTCAAGCAAGAAAAAACCAAAATGAACTTCCAACGGGAGGTACAAATGAGTCATCCAAAGAGACCTTAATACATCACCGGGAAGAGAAAGCCCACCAACAACCCATTAGCCAATCAAGACAAGAGGTAAAGCCAGCAGCCATAGGATCAAAAAACTAACAAGGCCAAGGAAAACCACAGACCCAACCAAGGAACTCAGCCTTATTAGATAGTCACACTCCCCAAATAATGGGAGGAAAAGATAGAGACAAGAACACCTCAGATGATGAAAGGAGAAAACCATACTAGAGCTAGATCCTTAATTCAGGCAACCATAATTGGGAACCAACTTCAGCCGATAGTACTAGCTCAACCCAAAACTTGATTAATCACTGAACTAATCACCAATTAATCACGAAAGGACACAATCCTCCAAGGCAAAAAACCTTAATCCAAATTACAATTAATCTTAAGCAACCAAGGCCAAAAGGTCAGCCTATGTTGACTCATGAGCCCCACTAAAGCTTGACCATGGGCCCATTAAAGCTCAATGTAACCCGTACAAATCCGGGCCTCACTATGAAAACAAGAAGAGCAGTGCAAAATGCCAATATGCACGAGCCCGTATGTACAGCCCGTATAAATAATATTCACGGGCCCACACGCTAAATACCCACTTAAGGTCAACAAAGGCAACCAACGGACTGGAAGCACATTATCCCATAGACCCATCATCATTTACATCACTAAGAGACTCACTCTCATCACCATGCGTGAGCCTCACTTGCGTCTTCAACCTCAGGACATCCATGGTCGAAACCCATAAAAGACTGAACGTACAAAGGCATGCCGACGTTGGCCACTCTGCCACACTGGTTTTGAGTGGCTGAAACTCCGACGACGATGGCCGAATGTCCATCGTCGAGCTCAAACATAGCTCTCCCCAAAAGCTGAGAAGGGCACCCTTTCTGGGTCTGCTCGAAACCCCTACATCTAACCACCTTCAACGAAAACCCCAAAACAAACCAGCTGCAAATCAATAACAGTAACCCCAAACCAATCTCACTTACAAAAAACAAAGCAATAGCCATCGAGTGTTCCCTCAACTTTGCATTGGGTATTAGACAATATGTATTGTAGAATATCTCGTTGTGAGTTTGTTAGACGATTTAGAAAATTTATTTCTAGGCTTCGGCTCATGGAATTCGCGCCACAGGTGAAGAAGAAGAACAGTTCGAGGAAGGTGAGTTTATTGAGGAAGGAGATTTTGAAGAAGAGGGAGAATGGCAGGAGAAGGTTAATCCCAATAACGCAGTTTGAAGACGTCGAATATTTACTTTTGATCTTTTTGTTTAGTTTTTCACGGACATAATATAACTTTTGTTAAGCTTCTAGATGACTATACTTATTAAGTATTTTGAACAATCTCTTAACCGTTAATGATATAGTAGTTATCTTATGTATTTATGAACATTCGGTTAGAATATGTTCCTTATTTATAGTTATATATGTCCCAACATGCCTGGGAAATGGGGTGCCACACTAGAAACCTTTAGGCCGTGATATTCCCATACACACGGCCGCCACCTTTTTGAAAACCTTAGAACAGGCCGTGTCCTTGCTCTTATGGTCGTAACTTTTTTTGAAAACTCTAAACCAAGCAGTGAATTTCTTTGTCACGGCTATGACTTTTAAAAGTCGTGGCTATCATTTTCACCACCATAAAGGTAGCGGCCTGTACTGTACAAAAGCAAAAAGGTGGTGACCATCACTATTATCCCTTTTTGGATAGGTGGAAGCATCCCAGAAGGGGTCTGTGTTTCTTGCCTTGCCTATAAATAGGCGGCGAGATTCTAAGCAGAAACAAGAGAGAAAAACACCTGGAAGCCCAAACTCTGTCAAAATACTTCCCCATTCGATATTCTCCCATCCATCTTATGCTTTTCGAGCCTTGTTCGTATTCTTGCTTGCCTCAGAGGAGTTCTTGAAACACATATATTGGGCTGGAGGTATCGTATTCTCACCACTATGGGGCCATTCGAGGTGAATATTCACACGAGGTAACCTTAGGATCCCACGACTCTTCTTAAACCCTCATCTTCTTTCCCCGAGGGTGTTGTGGATAAGGTTTTCATTATTTTACTACTTGTTTATTGTTCGTTTCAATGTAAATATTTATTTCCTCCAAGTTTTTAATTTTTAGCAGTATATTCATACCCTTTTGTTTCGTATATTTACAGTTATTTACATTCTGTTTCGATGATCCCAAGCACACTGAACACATCCAAAGCTTTATGAGGTTTTGAAACATGACGGCCGTGACCACCTTATGTGACGGCCGTATATTTTGTTAAACCCCCAGTTACGCCCATGCCCTTTTTATAAGAGCCGATACATTTTTGCCTCTTTATATTCACGGCCGCAATATCCAGTTATTATGGTAGCGAGATTATTTTAAGGTCTAAAATGCAAAAACCATCTTTAAAACTCTTTGTTATCTGTTTATTTCAAGTTTGTACATGCTTTTATTGTCCTGTTTAGCATTTTCTTCTTTCAATATCTCTATTTAGTTTCCTATTGGGTAATGGATGGTGGATCTGTTCAATTTCCTCTTCACTGTCGTGTATTTTGTCTTCTTTTCTTATTATGGCCATGATATCCTTCAGCTACAGCTGTGAGGCTTTGTAACGGCAGTAACATGGAAATGTGTTCTAAACATTTTGTTATTCATATTTGATATCCTATTTATTTCGTTTAGAGTTATTGCTTGTGTAGAGGATGAATGAAGGTGGATTTAGCATAAAATTAATAGGTTATAGTCTCTGTCCTGCATATCCTATTCATTTGAGCCTGTTTTAAGCCTTGTGCAATATATATACCCTTTTTGTTCCCTCAAAAACCATGGTTGCGATAGTTATTTGTTATGGCAGTGAGATATCTTTATTATGTTCTTTGCGGTAACCCTATTTTTGTCATAGCCGCTTGTTTTGTGACTATTGTTGTCACGGCCGTAATATTTGTTAGTACGACCATAAGTTTTGTGTATGACTAGTAGCTTAAATGTGATGTTTAAGTCTCTTTTGCTTGTCATGTACAACCTGTTTACATTATGTTAGGGACAAAAATATTATTGCATGACCTTTAGAATCTTACTTGTATGTTTTACTACTTATTCGCATGTTTTTTGCTTTGCTTTACTCAAACAATACGTGCGGCATATCTAGAAATAATAACCAAGTTTCATAACCCTAGGATCGTAGTTAAGTTATTGTTTCGTTGCTTGCTTTTGTGTAAACTCTCTTTAACCTCTCGTTTTGTATATGTTACCTTTTAAAAGTTTACAACAAGAACCACTATTGACAAAGTAGAGGCCAACCTCACAGTTGGGTGAAAATGGTGACTAACACCTTTCCTTTTCGTATCTTAGCTCCCGAATACTCTTTTTCTCCGCAGCCTTCCTTTTTTTTTCTTGGTTTCTTCTCAAAAACCAAGTGGCAACTCCATTTTTCAAAAAAGGATGCTCAGATATCTTAGACTTTTGTTTTAAATAGAAAAAAGAACATTTTTTTAAAAACAATACATATTCGGTGCATCCCCCGCAAGACTCAAAATGTTTGCAGCTTTTTCTGATGACTCTGCTGGGGATTGGTTTTCCAAATAAAATCACAAGAGGGCTAAACTTGAAATGTCAATGGTTCTTATTGTAGACTTTTCATTAGTATTTGCATTTGCATTTTTATATTTGTGTGCTTGGTTCTCAAAACCCTACTCTACCTACCCGATACCTCGGTTAGTTTACTATCTCGGGGCTATGTCGGGGAAGCCAGTAAGCTTTCTGGCCATATTCTTCCATGGATGTGGAAAAAAGAGTTATTGCATACTATTTGACCATGTCTTGCACCATTCCTGGCATTGAGGGATATATTCTTGACTTTATTCATAAGGTACACTGAGTGAAGACCTACCAACCTTCTCATGTGCATATAGATTCTTAGAACCCTTCTTTGAGGATCAGTAAATCTTTTTGGGTTATGTGATTTTCCTTTTATGGATGCTTTTGTTCGTATAGTTAGCACCTCGATTAGGATTAGTTTTCTTCCTCCCGATCCGTCATTGAGAGTGAGTTATTTTGAGTTTAGGCTTGGCTAACGAGTCTTTCAATTTATGTGAGCCTTTTCAGTTCAGAGACCTGGGATAATAGCACTAAGAAGAGAAGAACCTATACGCACTTAGGCTCGATCTCTGAGTGGAAGACTCAAATGTACCATTCAGTTGACATTGCCAATGGTAGACCCAGAGCTAACTATGGCTGATATGATGAGGGCAATTTTAGAATTGCAATGGACTGTTGAAGCAGTCAATACCACTATAAAAAAATCAGGTCAAGATCCAAACTCAGTATCAAGCTCAGATCCAAGCTTTGCATACCCGGGTTGCAGACCTTAATGTGGTTGTTCCGAATGACCCTAAATATGGTATAGGAGATAATATTTTGGATGATAATGTGGAACCTGAGGGAGCCCAACCAACAGTCGTAAAGCCTATCTAGCCAGGAATCCTAAAAATCTTGGCTACCAAGGAGTCAATCTTGTTTGATAAGGTCAACAAATTAGGGAAGATTTTGAGGAAAGCTTGAGGAGTTGAGGACTATATGCTAGATGTCGAGAGTCTCTATTTATTTTTCGATGCTAAACTGCCCGAGAAGTTTAAAATGCCTAATAGGGAGAAATTTGACGGGACCGGGGACCTAAGGATCCATTTAAGAATGTACGTGAGAATTTTGTCGCTGATGGGTATCAGCGATTAGTTGAAGGCTCAACTTTACCAGCGGTCTTTGTCTAGAGCCGCTCAAACATGGTTTTTGTCTTTAGATGATGCAAAGACAAGAACGTGGGAGGATATTACTACTGCATTTGTAAATCAGTATAATTACAACATCTAGCTTGATGTCACCACTTGGGAACTCAAGACCACCCGACAAGAGGCCAAAGAATCTTTTGTTAAGTTTCTGACCCGGTAGAGGGCTAAGGTAGCCAAAATGAAAAATCAACTCACTAAGAAGGAACAAGTAAGAATGGTGGTGAAGAACTTGCAGCCGCAGTTCCGTAAGTACCTTATCACACAGTCGTTGATGACATTGGAGCGGGTTTTCGATGTTAGGATACAAATAGAAGATGGACTATAGTCTGGAGATTTGAGAAGGGAGAATCGAGTCAAAAAATGGTTTAGAAACCATATACCAGTAATCCAAATAATGCTACCAATACCGTGAATTGAAGTAATTAAGTCAACTTGCTGAATCCCAACTCGAATCAAACCAGCTCATTTATTTAGCCGGCTACCCAAAATCCACCCCGAAACCAAAAGAGAACCTTCACCTAACTCATTGTGCCTTTAACATCCATCCTGAGTCGTCTGATTAAAAGGGGTATCCTAAAGCCTTTGGACCCAACCCTGCCCCCAAATCCTTTGCCACCCAGATATAATCCTACCCAGTACTGCGCCTTCCACTAGGACCACGGTCATTTAACCAACAATTGCATGAGGCTCCGGCATGAGATCTAGGACTTTATAAGAAACAAGGTGATTCCTTCACCAACTGCCACTCAGAAACCAAATGTTACCACCAACCCTTTGTTGAGCCATGCAAACTAGAAAAATGTGAACGCCATTGAAGGAGAGTTGAAAAGATTTGATCCCACGAAATTCATAGTCTCTGCGACAGAAGCAAAGCCAATTATAGTTCTGCCGTCCCATCCAGAAGTATTATTGCTTGACAACCTTATTGAGATAAGATAGATGATGGTTCCAATAATTTTTCAATCTTTATCGCCCATGAGGAGGAAGTTCCTCCCCTAGTCGGCGGTATTGATGAGGAAGACGAAGAAATTAGACAACTGTGGAAAGATCTGGCCTGCCTTAAGGCATTAGATGATTTGAAAGAGACATCAAGTGGCATATCCCGACCATCCCAAGTGATGATGCAGCCTGGCATTGAGGGGTAGCTTGGTATAGGGAAGCCAACTCGAGTTTTGAAACAGAAGAAGCAGGGAAAACAATATTAGAAATAAGAGAATCCTCAAAGGGGAAAGACGTTAACAGTGAAAGTAAGCAGGAAGAAAATCCACCAGCAAGTATAGAAGTCGAGAAGAAGAAGGAGTAGAAAGGGAAAGAGGATAATTAACCCCAAGTGAATTTATTGAGAACCACAAGTCTTGCGTTTGATCATTCTGTATACATTGTTCCTCTTCATGAGCCAAAGTCGATGACACCACTACCCAAGGGACCTATCTTATGTTCTTTCGAGTGGGATTACCAAGAAGAGAATAACATGTAGGAATATATGAAATAGAATAGGAACTCACTGACATAGAATACGATGAAGAAGAGGACGTGCCGGATAGTCGAAGAACCTTGTGACCATGGAGGCCCATGGGAGCCGTGGGGCCCTCCTTCTCCATATGATTATGAAGACTCGTTTGATGAAGTATCGCTATCGCAACTCTTTGAGCTAGAGGCCAATATTGGTGAAGAGTCCAATTGGTTTTTGCAAAACGTAATGGGAATTGATGAAGATTTCTGGGGAGATGAAGGAAACAATGGAGAGAAAGTCAGCACATATAATTTTTGGGTCTTCTAAGAGAAAGGGCGCCCAATGGTTAAGATTCGGGAAGTGGTTGACCAATTTGAGGGGCAATGGAAGCCTGAAGAGCAGATAGAGTATCTGACAAGTAGTTGGAGGCATTTTAAGCCCACACAGCTAGAGAAAGGGCAACCTACTCACACTAGTGTAGCTGCGATGAACACGGGGAAGGCTCGTGAGCCAGATGATACAACTGTTATGGGCTTTGGCGAAGTTATGCGGAAAGGAACTAATAGCAAGGTGGCTGATGTGCCTACGGCTGTTGATATTGGAGTGAAGTTAACAAAACCCACAGATGCAGGTAATAGGGAGTAAGAGGAGGTTGGTTCTTTGATGGAGTATGCAGCTCATCATTCACATGTGGATGCGGATGATTGTGAGATGCCTAGGAAAAATAAAGCTTCTATGGATTTTTCAAATTCAGCAGAGATGGGTGACAGCGAGAAAGCGGCAACTGTAACTCCTATTTCAAACTCCTTTAGCGTGCTTGTGCATAAGAAAAAGAAAAAGAAAAATAGTGAGGATAAGAATTTGGGGACTCCGGTTGATGGAGAGAGTAAGCAGGCTAAGCAGTCTAGTGGTAAGAAAAAGAAGAAACAGTTTTTTTGTCCCGTAGGTTGGTAGCTCTTCCCTGCGGGGTTTTGGTGTATTTCCCCCACGCGGGTTGTGCGTGGAGTCATGCGGTTTATGATTTTTTTTTGTTCTGTTTGGTTAGTGATGTAATCTCCTGGGGTATACCCCTTGGAATAATGTAATTTTTTTCTTCTTTTATGTTACATTTAATTACCCAAAAAAAAAGAAGAAAGGGCAACCTAGTAGCGGAACAGAGGAACCAAGGAAGTAGACAGAAAGAGCAGAGAGACAGAATAGTGAAGAGGAAGATGCAGTTCTAAAACAGCTTAAGAAGACACAAACCAATGTAAGCATTTGGGGATTGCTTGTGGCATCTCACAAGCACCAACAAGCAATCCTGAAAGCTTTGAATAGTGTGGACATACCAATTGATGTTTCTCCCGACTAACTGGTTAGAATGCTCATACCCAAGAAATAGGGAATTTTCAGCAGAGAGGCCATCCCAGAATAAGCTATTGCATTTAACTATCAAATGCCTAGGAAAATGGGTACCAATTGTATTGGTCGACAACGATTTTGCCCTCAACGTGTGCCAGCTACAAACTGCTTACTACCTAGGATTAAAAATGCAAGACTTCAAGCCGAGTGCACACAAAGTATCAGCATATGATAACACGCGAAGATAGGTGGGATTGGCAACTTTTGCTATAATGGTGGTAACTTTAGAGAGTGAGGTAGAGTTTCACGTCCTTGACGTGCCAGCATCATTCAATCTGCTACTAGAAAGGTCGTGGCTGCATGACCCATCGACTAGAGTAGTCCCTCCACCTTACACCAAAAGGTAAAGCTAATCAAAGAGGAAGTAACTATCACTATACCGGGTGAAACTGTCTTGCCAACCCTTCTTAATGATGCTACCCCACTTCTTGAGATCGAACACAGGATGGAGGATTTCTTGTTAAACGGGTTTGATTTTGACGAAATCAAGGCCGTACAAGTTCTGATGAATGATGAGGGAGCTATGTGAATCCAAGGGCCAAAGCCTTGATAAAGGAAATGTCTTACTTTTTAGGAATGAGATTAGGTAAGAATCTGCAAGGGGTGTCGGAACCAATCCTAATGAGCCATAATAGCAATGGATATGAACTGGGATACAAGCCAGAACTTGAAAAATCAAGCATAGGGAAGGGTGAGCCAACGCTGAATGGTTATTTCATCAAAGAAGGGGATGATTTCCCTTATTGTGGGTTCCCCGAACCATGAATTGAAGAGAAGATCAACAAGAAGTTTCCATGGCTAGTGATCTTTTTCAGCCATCAGCTATCCAGAAGTGACGAAGAGGCCGAGATTTGGCAGATGGGTTTCGCCAAAAAGATGCAGATAAATTGGGAAGATCTTTATGAAGAAGGAGATATGGGATCTTTCTTCAATGAAGAGATGGCCCAAGTGCACATAGGCAATGATGATGATGACAAGGACGTGCTGATGATGGAAGCTGATGCGCCTATGGATCACACCTCACCTATCATTGATGCAACTAAAATGAAAAAAAGAGTAAGTCTTTTGAGTCTTTTATTATGCATGATGTAACAAGCGAGTTGGAATCCGAATATGTTGAATATATCTTTACCGAGTCGGTTAACGCTAAGTCCGTTGGGAATGCCTCTGTTGGCATCCCGAGCCCTTTCTATTTTGAGTCTCAAGATGTAACCCCTTTTGAAATCAATGAAATGAAATCAGACTTTGCTTACTTTGCTGTGTCTCAAATATTTTGTTTTGATTCTGAATATTTTAACAAATTCAAGGAGGATATTCCCCAAGAATTGAAATTTTTAATCAAAAATGAAGAAGAAATGTGAGCTAAATCTGTAACCGAAGAAACTGTTTTAATAAATCTTAATAATGAAAAATATCCACAATTGGTTCAAGTTGGATCCACACTATCTTTAGAGGAACGTGAACAACAAATCTTTTTAGTAAAGAAATTTAAAGTTATTTTTGCATGGTCCTACGAAGATATGCTCGACATATACCCCGACATTATACAGCACAAAATCCCTTTGTACCTTGATACCACACCAATCAAGAAAAAGCTGAGAAGGATTAGGCTAGATTGGGTGCTCAAGATCAAGGCAGAAGTTACCAAACAGATAGACAATGGATTCCTCATGGTCACAGAGTACCCAAAATGGGTCACTAATATTGTTCGGGTACCAAAAAAGGATGGAAGGATCCAGGTATGGGTCGACTTCTGAGATCTCAGTAGGGCTAGTTCGAAGGATGACTTCCCTCTTTCCCATATACACTTATTGGTAGATAACACCACCAAGAACGTGATCTTGCCTTTTATGGATGGATTTTTAGGGTATAACCAGATTCTAATGGCTCTAGAAAACCAAGAGAAGACCACCTTCACAACACCTTCACTGTTATAGACTCATGCCATTCAGACTAAAGAACGTGGGAGCAACCCTACCAAAGGGCTGCAACCACGTTGCTGGACAACATGATACACAAGGAGATAGATGTGTATATGGATGACATGATCGTGAAATTTAAAACCCGAGAAGCACATCTCACCGCACTAAAGAATTCTTTGAGCAGATCAGAAAGTATAAGATGCCCTTTAGCCTTTAGAAGTGTGCCTTTGGAGTTATAGCAGGGAAGATGCTCGGATTCATGATAACACAACGAGGCATAGAGATAGACCCATCAAAGATCAAGACCATTCTCGAAATGCCTCCTTGAAGACTAAAAAGGATAAAAGGAGCTTCTTGGAAAAGGTTCAGTTCATCAGCCGATTCATCGCTAAACTAACCACTACCTGTGAACCCTTATTCCGACTCTTGATGAAAGGGACCAGGTTTTAGTGGGACCGAAAGTGTCAGGACACCTTCGAAGCCGTACAGAAGTATCTACAAAATCCTCCAATTTTGTTGCCACCAGAACACGGTAATCCTCTGATACTATACCTATCAGTAAATGATTCAGCAATAGGGTGTATGCTTGCATAAGAAGACGAAGCCAAGGTAGAAAGAGTTGTTTATTACTTGAGTAAAAAGATGACCGAATGCAGGTGATATATGCCTTTAGAAAAGACTTGATGGGTACTAGCCTGGGCATACAAGAAGTTACGTTATTACATGTTAGCATACTGAGTTGTTCCAATCTCAATGATGAACCTCCTCAAGCACCTATTTGAGAAGCCAGCATTGATAAGAAAGTTGGCCCGATGGTTGCTGATGCTAGACGAGTTTGATTTGCAGTATGTCACGAGAAAAGTAGTAAAAGGGAGAGCTATTGCAGAGTTTTTGGCCAACCACCCTATCAACGGAGAAGAAGAGCCTGAGTTAGAGTTTCCCGATGAGCAAGTGCTGAAGATTGAGAAGGATCTATGGACCCCTTTTTTCGATGGAGCCTCAAACCAATATGGTTGTGGAATAGGGATACTCCTTGTCACTCCTGATGATTATCACATCCCTTTGGATTTTAAGTTGAGTTTTGAGGTCGCTAACAATCAGGCCGAGTACGAAGCATGCTTAGCTGGGTTAAAAGCTGCCTAGGAACTAGGGGAAAGAAAGTTGGAAGTCATAAGGGACTCAATTCTGGTTGTATCATAGGAAAATGGAGAGTAGAATGTTAAAGAAGAGAGTCTGGTTCCATATCACCGAGAACTTGAGACAATAATCCCCTTCTTTGAAAGCGTGGTGTTCACTCATATTCCGAGATTGCAGAATAAGTTCGCCGATGCTTTGGCCACTTGGGCATTGATGATAAACATACCACCCGAGGTAAGGATGAGGCCTTTGGAAATTCAACAAAAAGATGCACCTATGATCAGTAACATCGCTATTAATTACCCAAGAAGCCAATGACGGGCTACCATGGTATCAAGACATTTGGAATTTCATCGAGAAAGGATAATATCTGAACCAAACCAGTAAAAAGGACTAGAAAGCTATCAGGTGACTCACCGCACAAGTTGTGATCTGTAGAGAAAAACTGTACAAAAGAGGATATATGGGAGTCAATAAGCTTTGTGTCCACACAAAAGAGGGACGTGAGGTAATGAGAGAAATTCACAAAGGAGTTTGCAGACTTCACATGAGTGGGATGATGCTGGCTAAGAAGATCATGCGCCAAGGATATTTTTAGATGACCATGGAAGTGGACTGCCATCAGTTTAACCGAAGGTGCCGAAGATGTCAAATCCATGCAACCTCATGCATGTACTGCCATCTCATCTTTATAACATTACCTCGCCCTAGCCAATCTCAGTTTGGGGAATCGACATAGTAGGGAACGTTACACCCAAGGCATCGAATGGGTACGAGTTTATTCTCGTGGCAATTGATTACTTCACGAAGTGGGTCAAATCATCCTCTTACTCAGTATTGAAAGCCTTCCAAGTAACCAGATTCATCGAAGAAAATCTCATCTGTCGGTACGAAGTTCCACATGAGATAATATTCGACAACAGTTCTCACTTTCAAAAAGAAGTTCTAGACCTCTTGGAAGAGTATCGAATCATCAGCCATAAGTCTTCACCATATAGGCCGTAAACCAATGGAGATGTGGAAGGTGCAAATAAGAATGTGAAAAAGATCCTACAAAAAACGAAAGAGTGAAGCAAGAATTGGCTGAAAAAGTTGCTATTTGTGCTTTAGGGATACTAGACACCAATTAGAACTTCTACTGTAGCAACGCCTTATGCTTTAGTATACGGAATGGAAGCAGTTCTTCCCATAGAATTAGAAATCCTGTCTCTAAGAATAATAGCTGAAAGCGATATCTTTGAGTTAGATGGCAGAGGGATTGGTTCGAAGAGTTGCTCCTGTTTGATGAAAGAAGCTTTAGAGCCTTGTTCTATGTTCAAGGATATTAGAGAAGGATAGCTTGAGTATTTGACAATAAGGTTAAGTCTCAAAATTTGAAGGAAGGTGACTTAGTCCTTAAAGAGATTAGAGCTCCAATCTTTGAACCAAGAGGCAAGTTCAAACCTAATTGGGCCGGGCCATATATCCTCAAGACCTTGATGTCAGTAGGCACTGCCATCTTTATGGATTTAGACGAAAATATTTTCTCTACATCCATCAATTCAAACTAGTTTAAAAGCTTCTACCCATGAGAGAAAGCTCGCCAAAGGAGAGCATCAATACTCGAGTGTAACCTAAGCCTCGAACTACATTATGGCATGATTCCTTTCTTCGGGATACGTAGGCAGCTTCTGTCAGAAGTTCGGCCTAAACCTTTGATCAAAATTCCTCTATTTGTAATCATGTTTCAAGTAGTCGATCAATATAAAAGCTTGTTTTAAGCTTTTCTAATAAGATGATTATATTGTAAGAACAAAAATCTAAAAAGTCATCATAAGCCAAAAGTGAAGAAACTTTCATTATTAAGTTTTTCCAACATAGTTTTCAAAAGTAATCGAGGCTTGCAAATCCTCATCCAAAAGAAGCTAAAAAAGGGAAACAAGAAAAATATTGAGGTATAGCAAAGCAAAATCAAGTCCTCCTTCTCTTTGAGTCCTCTTCCTGTCCTGCCCTGCGCTCTATCTACACTTGCAGCTAAGTCTTGTAACTCATAGATAACCCGCTATCAAAATCCCCGCCAACTGATGTCCACAGTCGAGAAGACCAAGCCCGCTGGTATTGACTCAAGAAAAGTGCCCGATGAGGAGAACTGTACAGATGGCTCACAACAGTCTTGGGGCAGATCTGAGTGTTCCCAAACTGGCGAAGAATGCGATAGGGATGATAGAAGGTGGCCAACTTCAAGCTGACCAACAAAACCCCTAAGTGGCCCACAGTCGCAGTAGTCATGAAAGATATATTCAGCCAGGGACATATCCAGGAGATTTCCTCCCCAGTCAAAGAACTCTGGTAATCCTGCCAAGTGGCCTCAGTGAAGCACAAACGATAAACCTAACGACGAATGAAAGATCTCATACTATAACTGTCAAATACGAGCTTCTCCAGCAGATTCATCTTCTCCATCAGCCAAACCTGAGAGAACATAGAAAAATGAGAGCTGAGTGAAAAAAACTGAGAGAACAACGAAAATGAGAGTTAAACAGGAAAAATGAGATAAAACACAAAAAACTGAGAGCTTGGTGGAAAACCTTGAGAGAAATATAGAAAAAGGAGAGTTGAGAGACATCCTGTAGTAGGAGAGCAGTACCCGCAAAATAAGGGGCACCTCCAGTATGGACTATATCAAGCCCAAGTAGTGTCTCGGCAAGAAGTAACGGGATAGGATCCCAGCCCTCGTAAATCTGATGTGCTACATCTACCAAGGAAGAGATAGCCTGCCCGTCCGAGGGTCCCAAGATGAAACGAGTGAAAAGACAGATACAAAGAGCATGCTAGTGCTGAAGCTGAAAAGAGAAGTCTCCATGGGACCCCTAGAGGCCCAAAGCGATCCACGATCTATGCAACATCGAGAAATCCATTGTGAGTAATAATAGAAGCCTCACGACTGGAGTAACTACAGAGCCGCATCAACCTGTCCTTGAGGAGTAACTATGATCTCTTCTCAACCCAATATCTCCAGAATGGTCGAAAAGTCCTCTACAGTTAGACATAACTCCTCAACACTGAAATAAAATGCATAAGCCTCGGGATCCCATAGCTGGGCTGCTCCTCTCAAAAGATGCCAATCAACCATCAGGGATCGCTGAGAGAACAACGCATTTAGACTAAAGTTGAGGAAGTTCTTACACTCAACTGGGAAAAAGTCACACATCCAAGCCGATAGAGTTGTTGTAAGAGTGGACCATAAAGGATACAAGAAGAATACAAGATATCCAGAATAGTGGAGTCTCAAACAGCTACCCCCTTTTATAGATCCAGAAATGGAGGGAATCTACTCCAAGTTTTGTGCAAAAACCCTTTATTGCGGCCGTTATCTTTTTCCAACGGCCGTTAACTTATAACCCAACGGTCATAAGCTTTCCCTCCCAAACATCACGGCCATGATATCCAAAATCTAGGCCGTAAACTTGTATTTATAAAATGCAGGCCGCCATATCCAAACCAAATGGCCGCAAGATTATTTCTCATGGACACAACGTTTTTTTGTAGAAAATTTGAAAACTTGTCCCCATTTTACCAATGTGCCCCAAACTATAGTTATGAACCTGTTAGCAACTCACAACAAGGAAAGAAGTTCATATGGCAGGATTATAACCTATGAATCATATCATTATGCATAATAAGAGTCTTAGTGTCCAAAAATGATTTTCATATACATATAATAATAATAAAGCATCAATGATAATCAAAAAGTGTAAACTACAAGGCACGAAGACCCAACCCATCAAAAGCAAAGTAATGAGCGTATATGTATGACATGGCACATAGGCAAAATGAAGAATCAAGGGAACGAGGGCCCATCCATCATATCTATGCAGTATGTATGTATCAGTATGTGTCAAAGCAGTATATCAATGGAATAGTGAGCATCAAAAACCAGTATATCTGTGCAGAGGTGTATCTGTGTAATGTGCCAAGGCAGGGTAACAGAATGTATTAAGTGGGCACACAGGCCCAAATAAGAATAGTCGCGCAGGCCTCCATGTGCAATAAAGAGAAAAAGAAAGTAACGGCAGCTGGGCAGTAATGGGATCATCACTCTCGTCAGGTCCTCTTCCTTCGAAACACGTAGCCTCCCTGGGACGACTCTCTAAATGACGACCCGATCCCCTCTGCCTCCTCCTCTGAACTATCAATCGTTTGTGTAACGCTAGGAGTTCGATAGATGAAGAAGCAACAGAAGCATAAGTCCGTGCAGAAAGTGTAGCTAAGGCAGCGAGTGTCGTACAACCACTGCGAATCCTCGGTCCTCTGCCATGTACACGCTGAAAGAAGGAAAAGGGCCACATTTTCTAAGGCAAATAAGTATGAGCAAAAAAGAAAAAGTGTAAGAATGTAAATGAGAGATAGAAAGGACATAGTACTGCAATAGGGCCACCCCGAGGAGCAGGAGGCTCTATGCCCTGGGATCGAAAGGCAGTGTCCCATCGATGAACCAATACCCTCATCCCAAAGATTAGGCGAAGGCGCTGATCGCACCACTCCCAGGGCATCTGTCAAGGGAAGAACCAGATCAGTGCAATTAGATATCAGAATTAGTACATTCGAGAGAATCAGTGTAGTCAGATATAAGGGGTAGTATGAAGAACATAAGGAAATATGTCATACTTGCTCAACGCTAGGGGGAAAGAGAATCTCCTAGGCCGCTAGCTTGAGGATTTGGACCTGATAGAGATTTTCGTCCACAAAGGTGTCCATTGTCCATGAGAGCTCAGGGTGAACAGGGCCCGGGGCAGCGAGAGGAAGATCTCGCACGATAGTACGGGCACCCATGGCAGGCATAAGCCTCTCTCGGGTAAAGACCAAGTAATCACAATCCTCGCCCTCAATCAGCGTGGCAGCATCGAGGCCCACCATGGCTCAGATTATCTCGGTCGTGCAGAGGGTTTTGGTGTGACGCAACCCCACCAGAGGCATCCTTAGGATACAAAAATGGTCATACCCTAAGGACTGCCAAACAATGCGCTTACGAAGGTACCACTCTCTACAGAATAGCCCATCGAGCAAGACACGGGTCTCGATAACCTCGCGACTTCACATCAAGTCTGCACCAACTTGCTCCTCCATGCCCATTCATATGTCCCAACGAACTTGAAAATCAAAAGAAGCATGTCAATAAGCAATGTATGAACAAGGAATGAAAAGAACAACTGAGCAAGAGCAGTAAATGACTTAACCGGTCAAGAGTGAGGCTGCCCAGGAAGAGGCGGTCATCATCTAGGTCCTTCCCATTAGGCTTTGTACCTCAATAGTGTTTAGCCCATCGAAGTGCCCAGGGGATCATTAGGGGGTCATCGCAAGAGTTCACTGCCCAGGAACTCATAAGCCCAGAGATGTAGAAAATTGTGAGAAGCGTCAATACAATTGAAACAGATATGCAAATATGAAAATGAAAAAGGAAAGCACAGAAAGAAAAGAAAGCAAACATACCTCCCAAATACACCAGTACCCACCGATGCTTAGATTGGAGGTCTTGGTGGTCGTGCTCATATATCCATACAAGGTAGCTAATGCATCTCCTCCCCAGTCATAGGAGTCTATCTGGTCCACCACCACCATGGCAACAAGATAGTGGAGGTGCACCCTATTCTCTAAGTTTGGGAATAAGGATATCCTGAACATATAGATAAGGAATGCACGTGCCACCCACTCGAAGTGGTGGATCTCAGAGCAAACGAAATGAAAAAATGTCTTCTTCAGCCACATGTACCGTATACTCCCCTTCTCGATGGAAGGGGACAGGTGATCGAGAAGGTGCATAAGAGCCTCGGGGCTCCGGCAGATATTAGGATCAAACGGGATCGGGTCACCATCCACCCGAATCCCGGTGATGAGAGAGAAATCAAGTGGGGTAAGAGCCACCTCGAATGTGGAAAGATGAAAAGTGTTGGGGGTGTCCCACCATCTCTTAGTTAAGGCCGTGAGGGTGACCTGGTCATTACTTGTCCCCTCTAGAGTTGTGACAAAGCTACCGAAGCCTACCCAATCGACGATCTCTCTACTGTGGGCAGGGAGCGCCGTGTACCACTCCAAAACATCTAAGCATCCGTCGAAACCCTAAATACGAGGTCACCCCTAAAATGAAACAAAACAAACAAATCAATGAACAAAGACAACAATAGGAGCAATAATGGAATCAATGAAATAATAAAAAAAGCAAATGGAAGCAATGACGGGATCAAAATCAAAGTGTGTGACAAGATAGCTGAAACAAACTGACGATAATCAAAACAACATCAAAATGAGTCTCAAAATCAACCTACACTTTAAGGGTCAAAATCTCACCCGCGTCATTTTTCTTTAATTCAAAATCCTACCCCTGTTTCAAAACCGATAACGACTCAACCCGATCAAAACTAATTCGCTAAGATCCAACTTCAAATTTAAGGGAAATCTGACTTCACTCATTTCTTTCACTCAATTTCAAAATTTGATCTACAAACACATTTGACATAGTTTCAAAAATTTGAATTCAACCCCGAACAAAGTTCAAAATTCAAGTTCAAAATTCAAATTCAAAAAAAAATAAGAGGAAAAGTTCAAAATTCAATTCTCTTTCAACATAGCCCCTAATCTGCCTCGAACCGATCCCAAATTGAACATCGAAAAACTCAAAATGGTGGACTCAACCAAAATTTGGTCTCAACAAAGAATGCAAAAATCAATTTCAAACTTAACCCAACGTAGCCTCAACCCAGCTTGGCTCTATTTTCAAAATCCAACCAATTATGTTTCACTCCAAAATCAAAATTCAAAACTTTAATTCAATTGCAAATCAACATCCTAACTCGTTAGTTCTGTTTTCCAGTTCAAACTAAGTCCATTTCAAAAACGTTTTAGACCCACATTTTAACATGATTTCTATTTCAAGATATGCCAAAGTTTTCAAAATACAGTTTATCCCAACGTTTACCCAAATTCATTCTTAAATTCAAAATCAAACCCAACCTAATTCAAAAATCCAAATTCGTACCTGAATCTATTTTCTACGAATCTAAGCTTGTTTTGAACCAAAATTTCAAGTTTGATCATAGGCTCATCTAAGTCCAAAAGTTCATTTTCATCAAAATTCAAAAGTTTCATTTTAGTCGAATGCAATTCAAATTCAGAGATTTGTTCCAATTCAATTCAATATCAAACAAAATTCAAACATTCAAAGTAATAGTTACTTTGTCATTCCTTTAATTACCCAAAAAAAACATTCAAAGTAATCAAAAGTTCAAACATGCAAGTAAACTTTCAATCAAGCAAGTAAAGAATTTAAGTTATCAGCTGACCTCGAGGTTCCTGGTCGAGAGGTGATCCTCGCGATGCTGGAGAAGGACCTCACGCTTCGCGATCAAGTCCAGAAGAATAAACTTCTTCATAGCCAATTTTCGCAACCGATCAAGTAGAGGGATGTAGGTCCCGGCATCAAAATGCTCTGGCATGCCTGGTGCACGTTTTCCCTCGAGTAGAAAATCCTTGTCATCATCTATGGCACACCACAACACCGCCACCACCGCTTCCTCCATTACCACCTCCGCTGCCACCCGCACCTCCTCCACTATGGCCGCTCATACCACCTCCTCTACCATTACCACCGCCACGTCCGACACCCTAGTCGACGACCCTGAAGCCTTCAGCCACCGTGAGGTACAACAATGGAAAGAGAAAGAGAGAAAGAAGATACATCTTTATGAGAGAGAATGAGAGAGGCGAGAGCACAAGAGAGTAAGGAACGCAAGGGAGAGACGAGAAAGCAAGAGATATGAGAGAAACGAGAGAGGAGAGGGAGTTCGAAGCGTCACGCGAATGAGAGTTTTGAACCTGTGACAAACCTATGTACTGCTATCGACCTCACGGCCGCAAGGTCCGCCTCTTATAAAACTAACAGTCGTAACAACTTGACCCACATCGCAACAATTCTTTGCACAAGCTGTGACTTTTATCCAAACATTTCAACTGGCCATGAACATTATGCCCAAGCCGCCATCTCCCTAGGGCACAATAGTGTAGGCCGCCACATCCAAAATTGACGGCCTCTATGTTTTTATGCCCCACCTTTGTAGACCTTTGAGCTACCCGCGTGTGGATCATGAACGAATCAAAAGACTCTTTTAGCTTGTCTTTATTTTCTGAATGACCCTTTGAAAACCTTAGTCTATGTCACGATCTAAAATTGGAAGGTTTACATCATCGGTCCTCCTCATGACCTAAAACTGACTCTTCGATCCTACTCATGATCTTAAACTGACTTGTCAATCCACGCATGACCAAAAACTGCCCATTTACCTCTTCGGTCTCCCTAAAGACCTTAAACGAAATCGTCGGTCCTCGACACGACCTATAACTGTCCCTAGTACCTCCGGTCCTTCTCATAACCTAAAATTGAATTGTCGGTCCACGCATGACCTAAATATGTCCCTCAGCCTCCGGTCCTCATCATGACCTAAAATTGATAAGCTTGCCCCTCTTGAGTTTTGTCCTCCTCATGACCTAAAACTGACTCGTTAGTCCTCGACATGACCTAAAAGTGTCCCTACCACCTCTGATCATCATCACGACATAAAATTGATAAGCATGCCCTAGAACAATCTATCCTCTTGATGATCTTAAACTGACTTTTTGATTCTCTTTATGACCTTAAATTGACTTGTCGGTCCACACATGACCTAAAACTGTCCATTTACCTCTTCGATCCTCCTCACGATCTTAAACTGACTTGTCGGTCCACGCATAACCTAAAACCACCCCTCAACCAATTGGTCCTCCTCATAAGCTTAAACTGGCTCCTCGATCGTCAACACGACCTAAAGCTGCTCCTAGAACAATCGGTCCTCCCATGACCTTAAACTGCCTTATCGGTACTCGGATGACCTTAAAGTTAACCCCCAAGTGTTCGGTCTTCGCATGACCTTAAACTGCCCTTAGTTTCATTGGTCCTTTCACGACCTAAAACTGATTGACGTTTTCTCGGTCCGTGTTGTGACCCTAAAATATTTCTTACTATTAGGGTTGGTATACTAAAAATTATATTTTTAGTATTTAATTTTATTTTAATAAAATTAATTTTCTATTTTATGA
>JAOTRH010156678.1:0-13024 GCA_034768845.1 Heliamphora exappendiculata | reverse complement strand
AAACTCATCAAAGAAGAGTTCAAGAGAGATTAGAAGAAAATAATGGCTTATTTTCATAGGATCTTCTTGAAGCTGTACAAGGCTTGTGAATGTACCCGTAAATATTCAGATAGCTCAAGTAGAATCTTGACGCTTGTAAATGTTTGAAATATGCCCGGAAGTATTCTGAATAGTGAAAATACTCAAGGGAGATCTTGAGGAGTTGATGCAGGCTAGGATAAAACTGAACCACTATAAATCCCTAGTGTCTGGTTCTTTTTTTCTATCCCTCATCTTTTAATATTTGCATTGCTTATATATTTTTATATCTTATTTTATTGCAATATTAAAAGATTTTAAAAAAATATTTTTAAATTACTATTTATTTTTTTGAAGGCCCAATTCACCCCCTTTTTAGGTTGCCTAGATCTAACAAAATGAATTTAAAAGAATAATATTTATATTTTCTAAAAAGAAAGTATTGGCATATATTGAACAAATGAGTTGATACCTTTAGCCAAAAGAAATAGCTTATTTCTCAAAAGAATTAAAATACATAAGTATTCTTGAGAACATTTTGTGTTGAACCCAATTGATAATTGAGTCAAAATTTTAAGGCAAAGTATACTTGATAATATCAAGTGTGTCAATACTTTTGTACAAATAGTTTAACACCCTAAACAGTTTGTTGAAGATGTTTCAGGTATTAATAGTTAGTGTCGACACAAATAGATTTTATGTCAACACAAAAGAGCCAAAGCTCTCTGCACTCAAAATGAATCGACACAAACTGAATTTGTGTTCACACAAAAGTGGTTCCTCATTTTTGTTATCCGGAACTTTGAGTCGACACAAATGCCAAATGAGTCAACACAAAAGTACCGATGCCACCTGTAAAATTTGGTGTGTCAACACAAATTGAAGAAGAGTTAACACAAATATTTCGAGCCCGCCTGAAGAATTTTAGTGTCGACACCAATGTCCACATGAATCGACACAAATCTCTAGAGAAAGAGAGTGAGTAATTCTCATTGATACACTTCATTTATTGTATACAAAGGTGAGTCACCTTTTGTCCTTTGAGTAGGTAAGTAAATCCCATTAAAAAAGAGCTTAAGAGTGATTAGAAGTAAACAGAGAATTATTTTCATAGGTTCATCTTGAAACTATTGTAAGGCCTTTGAATGTGCCTGTAAATATTTGTATCCTTGTGGATATTCTCAAGCGAAGGCTTGAGGTTGTAAGGCTTGGAATGTGCCGGTGAAGCATTCTACATAGTGAAAATTCTCAAAGGGAGACTTGAGGAGTGGACGCAGACTTGGAAGAAGCCGAACCACTATAAAGTCTTGGTGTATGATTGATTCTCTCTATCCCTAACCTCTTTAATATTTGCATTGATTTAATCTTTGATAATCTTGCTATATTTGTTTGCTATATTAAAAGGTTTTCAAAAAAAATTTAAAAATTGTTATTAATTTTTTAAGACCCAATTCACCTCCCTCTTGAGTTGCCTAGAACTAGCAATTGGTATCAGAGCTTGGGCTATTATTTTTGATTTAATAGTCTAAGAGTTTATATGGCAACCACTAGCATCGGACCTATCCAATCCGAAGGTCAGTCGATCAATAGACCTCACTTGTTCAATAAAACAAATTACAATTATAGAAAGACTAGAATGAGAATCTACATTCAAGTTGTAGACTACGACCTTTGGCGGGTTATCATTAATGAACCCAAAAGATCCACCAAAACAGTTGAAGGGGCTTCCATCTCTAAACCAAAAGCTAATGGACAGAAAATGATATTAGAGATATTCAAAAAAATGCTAAGGTTATAAATTTTCCATATTGCTCACTTGATCTAAATGAGTTCAATAAGATCTCTACTTGTGACACCCCAAAAAAATTTAGAACAGACTCGAAATTACCTATGATGGTACTAACCAAGTAAAAGAGTCTAAAATAAGCATGCTAGTACATAATTATGAATTATTCAACATGAAGCATGATAAATTGAGAAAAATGGGTACTAAGAACTCTATTTTAACGAAGTTGATTCTTTCCTCCTCAAGTGAAATTGATACTTTAAAAAATGAAAAACTTTCTTTATCAAAATAAGTTTCTGTTTTGAAGGATGAAAACAAAGTTTTGATTGAAAATGTTGAAGATCTTACAAAAATAATTTACAAGTTCACTCAAGGAAAGAATAACTTAGATAAACTTCTCGGCATGCAAAAATGTGTTTTTGACAAAGTTGGGATTGGATATAGGCCAAAGAAGAAATAAAAGTTCTTAAATAATATTTTTTTCAAAACATTTTCAAATCATAAAAATGCTACCTATTTTTATTACTATGAACATAGACACAGTATCACACATTGTCCACATAAAAAATCTTCAAATCTATTTGTCAAGAAGGTTTGAGTTCCTAAGGAAACACATCCTGAAGGAACTAACTCCAAAGGATCCAAGAAAATTTAGGTACCAAAAATTAAAAAATGATTCTCCTTGTAGGTATGTTTCAAGTCCTCATTCAAAGAGGAGATGTGGTACCTTGATGGTGTTTGCTAAAGACATATGACAAGCGATCAATCTATGTTTGCATCCGTCAAACCAAATGATGGTGGATTTGTAACATTTGGTAACAATAGCAAAGGAAAAATCATAAGAATCAGTTGTATCGGTAAAATTCTTTCCCCTTCTATTGAAAATATTTTACTTGTTGATAGTTTGAAATATAACCTTCTTAGCATAAACTATTTTTGTGACAAAGATCACAAGGTTGTATTTGATCATACTAAGTGTGTTATTGAAAATTCAACAAATAACAAAGTTATTTTTGAAAGTCGTAGGCATGAAAATATTTATACATTTACTTTAAATGATCGTTCTAAAAATAACACAAAGTGCTTAGTCGCATTGAGTGATAATAGTTGGTTGTGGCATAGAAGGCTTAGACAAGTACACATGATCTTGATTTTCAAACTTTTAAAAAAGAAATTGGTGATTGCGTTACACTAAATCAAATTTGAAAAAGACGAAGTGTGTGATGCATGTCAACAAAGCAAACAAGTTAGGAGTTCTTTTCATTTCAAAAATGAGATTTTAATTTTAAGCCCTTACAAGTATTGCACATGAACTCATTTGGTCCAACAAGGACTTTAAGTCTTGGAGACAAGAGATATGCCTTTGTTTTGTTATTGTTGATGACTTCTCTAGATACACTTAGATACTATTCTTAGCTCATAAGGATGAGTCATTGCCTCTTTTGCAAAACTGTTTAGGACAGTTCAAAATAAAAAAGGTTTTCAAATCACAAGTATCCGAAGTGATCATGGTAGAGAATTTGAAAATAAAAATTTTGAAAAGTTTTATGATGAAAATGAGATTAACCATAACTTCTCTGCTCTAGAACCCCTCAACAAAATGGAGTTATTGAGAGGAAGAATAAGACATTAAAAGAAATGGCTAGAACCACACTTTGTGAAAATAACGTACCACGATACTTTTGGACTGAGCCTGTCAATACCGCTTGCTTTATCATAAACAGAGTTATAATACGAGTTTCTCTCAAGAAAATTCCATATGAGATATGAAATGGAAGAAAACCTAACATCAACTATTTTGCGCATTTGGGTACAAATATTGTGTTTTAAACAACAACAATAAAATTTTGGGCAAGTTTGATACAAAATCTGATGAAGATATTTTCTTAGGATATTTCTTATCTAGTAAAGTTTATAGAGTTTTCAATAAAAGGATCCTAGTTGTTGATAAATTTATACATATTTTTTATAAAGCTAATATTGGTTCTTCAAATGATTTTTGTGAATATAACTTAGTTGACATAGAAAAAGATATTGAAGATATATTCATCAAAGAAAAGAAAGAACCGAATCGAGAGGAAGGTTCAAATCCTCAACAAATTGAAGTCCAATAGGCTGCTAGATCTTCAAATTCTAAAAATTCAGATTTACCTAAGGAATTGAGGTATGCTCATGGTCACTCAAAAGATCTTATCATTGGTGATCCATTGCAAGGTATCAAAACTCAATTTTCTCTACATAATGTTTGTGGTAATCTAGCATTTCTTTTTCAGACTGAACCAAAATATTTTGAGAAAATAAAAAACGATGAGTTTTGGACCATGGCTATGTAAGAAGAGCTTAATCAATTTGAAAGAAGTAAGGTTTGGACTTTAGTTCCAAGACCTAAGGAACACTCTATCATCGGTATAAAATAAGTTTTTAGAAACAAAATGAATGAGAATGGAGTAGTTCCTAGGAACAAAACTTGATTAGTAGCCCAAGGTTACAATCAAGAAGAAGGCATCGAGTTTGATGAGACTTTTTCTCTTATGGCTAGACTTGAAGCCATTAAGACGTTGTTTGCTTTTGCATATTTTATAAATTTTAAACTCCATCAAATGGATGTCAAGAGTGCCTTTTTAAATGGTTTTATCTTGGAGGAAATTTTTGTGAAACAACCTCCTTACTTTGAAAATTCAGATTTTTCAAACTATGTTTACAAACTTACCATGGCTCTTTATGGTTTAAAGTAAGCACCTAGAGCATGGTATGAAAGGTTAAGAAAATTCTTGATTGAAAATGAGTTTTCAAGAAAATAAATTGATACAACTCTTTTCATCAAGTCTCAAAGAAATGATATGCTAATTGTCCAAATTTATGTAGATAACATTATTTTTTATTTAACTAACGAATCTCTTTGTAAGGACTTTGCTAAGTGTATACAGAGAGAATTCGAAATGAGCATGATGGGTGAACTCAACTACTTCCTTGGACTTCAAATCAAACAAACTCAAGAATGAATTTACATCAATTAAGCTAAGTACACACAGGACATATTAAAGTGTGACATCCCGTTCCCCGAGTATGTTGGGACATATGTAACTATAAATAAGGGATATATTCTAACCGAATGTTCATAAATACATAAGATAACTATTACATCATTAATAGGTCAAAGATTGTTCAAAATACTTAATAAGTACAGTCATCCAGAAAACTTAACAAAAGTTACATCATGTTTGTGGAAAACTTGAACAAAAAGATAAAAAAGAGACGTCCTACGTCTTCAAACTATGTCGTTGGGGTCGACCTGCTCATGCCACTCTCCCTTTTCTGCAAATTCTTCCCCTTCAATGAACCCACCTTCCTCAAAGAGTCCCTCTTCGTCACCTGTGGCATAAATGCCATGAGCCGGAGTCTAGAAGAAAATTTTCTAAACCGTCTAGCAAACTCGCGACAAGATATTCCACAATACATATCGTATAGCACCCAATGCGAAGTTACAGGTTATTTATCATTTTCAACTGGATGAACATATATAAGAACAAAAGAATGAGTGTGTGATGCAAATGAATACAATGTAGATGCCCAATCCCAAGAACTTCCAGAACAGTATCAAGAATTTCACGCCGAGAATTACAGAGTAGACTTGATGGTATATTGATCACTTTAACCTATCCTAGCCTCGTTGCGAATAGTAAATGCGTTACTGGGCATCATGCCACAGCTGTTTTACTCAATGGCAATAGCGTGGGGGCGAGCCAACCAATTTTATCCATCCTTATCCGGGCCGACAATCCCCACCTTAAGCACTAGGATGCTCGTTAAGCGTCAACCCAAAGTCTAATTAAAGCTAGTGACGAACCCATGGTGCCTAAATCCCCCTTTTATAATAAAAATCTCCAATTCAATATCACATCTGGCAACCAGGGATGCCCTAGATTCATAACCACTGAATAATTGATTTCCATGTCACCCAACCAAATCAAAAGATACGAAGGGGACTCTGATAACTCAAGATGAAATGGAGAAATGTCCATGACGTGCAATATGCCTCTTGTGTACCATGCAATATGCATGGTATGTAAACATGACATAGCACATGATACAACTTGCTAAAGTATTAAGTACAATCATGCGATGCATAACCACAATTTAAGCGACATAGAATCGAATTCATCAATATGAGTTCATTTCATTAAAAGCATCATTTTCATACACTAATTACTCATAAAGTTCATATAATATTCACATACTCAACTCTCATAAGTAACACACCATTCAAACACTTAGCCAATTTTAGGTACAAGTTTTAATTGCTAGTTTTAAGGTTGCGACAGCGTTTTGAAATACTTACACATAAATTTAATTTATGATATTTTAAAACTAATTAGATAAAAATATTTTCTATAACTTTTATACTTATTACTAAGGTCAATTCCTAAGGTAGATAGGTCATTTATTTTATTTTAGTAAAAATGATTTAGCAATTTACAGAGAAAAATATAAGAATTAAGCCTCTGTTGGCCACTGTTTTGGCGCATCAATTCAAGGGATATGGCTCTAACTTTTGGTGAGAATCTATTTTAAGATATCCCCTACAAGTTTCATGTTTTTAGCTTGGGTAAGTTATTTGTAAAAAGTTTGAGATTTTGGCCAATTTATAAATATGGTTCAGTCAGCCCTAAAAAGGGTTTGCAGAGTGTGTTTTTAACAGAGAATATTTAAAACCTTTGGGGTATCATCCGAGGGTATTTTGGGCTGATTTTTGTTCAGTAACTAGTTTAATATGTTAGCTACAAAGTTCATGTTTACCACTTCTGGATTTGGCTTCTAAAAAGTTAGGTTTTAGGTCCCCACAAAAATGTGTGACAGAGAGGTCTGTCAGTCACTAAACCTTAACAGAGATTTTGAGAAGTGTTTTGATCCATCAAGACTTCATATGTTTGACTCATCTTTCGTGGACAGAAATATAAATATGTCCTCTAGAAGTTTTGTGTTTTGACCTAAGCTCGGTTCTCATTCTAACTTAAGGTTTTTAGGTCTGTAACTCAGAGTGGTCAAGATCTGATACTCTTTGAAAAAAATGAGATATCAGGGATTCTACCCAACGAAATCACTTCAAACCAATTGTTTATGAAATATAACTCAACAATATAGATCTGAACAAAAAAATCACTTTAATACCATTTTTCTACATTTAGTTATGATTATTTAAAGTTGGTGGCAGAAAATGAATAAGTCCAGAAAATCAGGCTACTTAGGGTCTCGCTTACTTAGCTTATGTTGTGTACATTTGTGACCTATTTTCTTTGCATGCATGTTATAAACTCACATAAATCAAAATTTTAAAATATGTTTATGCCACAAAACTCAAAGATACACACATGAAAATACATAAAAAACTTACTCATATATAAACAGTCCCTAAATCACTCTTACGACGCCTTTTTGACTCATTTATTATTTTATCTTCTTAGGGTTTGTTATAGAGATGGATTGAGGGGTATGTTGGAGGAGAATACCATAAGGTTTAAAGGAGTTTCTTAACTTATTTGAAGCTCAAATGGGTGAAGGAGATATGGACTTAGCTTTATAGCACTTTCTTTGAGCCTTTCCTTCCTTTCTCTTCTTTCATTCTTTCTTCTTCTCTCCTTCTTCTTTCTTAGGACACTTAGATAATTTTTGGTAGCTTTCCCTCACTTCTCTCAACAGAATATGTATATGGGAGAAGGGTGTTTGGGTGTATTTTTATAGAAAATTTTAAAATGAGGTGTAATTATTACAATAAATTAAAATTTGAATTTATTTAAATTCTCATTGGTTGCATGGTAGGTGGTGTTTAATGGAGACTTACAAAATATGATTTGGGCAGGTGGGATTTTCGGCCATAGCAGATTTTGGGCAAATAAAAACTGATTTTGTAATTTATTTGGGTTTTAAAATGTATTTTGGTGCATTTTTGTGTATTTAAATACATAAAATATTAATTTTATATACCTAAATCTACTAAAATCTATTATATTAATGTATTTATAATTAATTTAGTCTTTTCATGACTTATCATAATTTTGATAGTAATTAAATAAATAAGTGTAGGCTTTTAAGCTAAATTAAGCTAGTTTGACTAGAATTTGCCTTTTGACTTATTTATTGTGTAGAAATTTTAAATAATTATTTATTTACTTTTGCTGACCTATATTATTATATTATTATATATATTACTTGTATAAAAAGTATTAGGTCATAATAATGTTTAATTTATACATCTTTTTCTCATTTTTAAGCTTAAAAAGACAAAAAGTAGTTTTTTGGGCATATTCTCCTAGGTGGCCAGCCATGCAAGGGTATTTTGGTTATTTTTATTGTTATTTTCTATTTTATTAATTAATTGTATATAAATATCTAATTTTGGGCGTCTATGTGTCAATTTTTGAATTTTTATGACCTTTTGCTGTACTATGGGCAAAATGGTCATTTTACCTTGGTTATGGAAATTTTTTATTTTTAATTTAATATTTTATATTATTTAGTTAATTTAAGCTATTTCGAGACTCTCCTGAGTGCTAGGGCATTGCTTCTGAGTATTTGGTTTCTTTTAAGGTTTTCGGGTCAGACTAGGGTTTCGGGTTACTTAGGGTCTGTTCTTTGTTCATGTAGCGACTTAAGTTCTTATCATCTATCCGTCGCTAATACTAGAATTTGAGCTGGGATATTACAATCTACTCCCCTAAAACAAAATTTGTCCTCAAAATTTCATATCGTACCTTAATCTGCGAACAAATGGGGATGACTCGTCCTCATAGCTTCTTCTCGCTCCCATGTGGACTCTTTATTCCCATTGTGCTTCCAAAGAACTCGGACGAGCGAAATGGTATTGCCTCGAAGAATCTTATCTCGTTGATCGATAATCCTTACCGGCTGCTCTTCAAATGTGATATCCTCATCAACATGTAGTTCCTTCCAATCCAGAACGTGGGTAGGGTCAGGTTCATACTTCCTCAGCATCGATACATGGAATACGTTATGAACATTGGCGAGTTGAGGTGGTAAGGCTAGACGATATGCCATCTCCCCAACCTTAGCCAGGATCTCGAACGATCCAATATATCTTGGAGTTAGCTTCCATTTTTGGCCGAAGCGTATCACCCCTCTTCGTGGTTGAATCTTCAGGAATACATGGTCTCCTTCTTCAAATCGTAGAGGCCGTCGTCGTTGATCTGCATAGCTCTTTTGTCAGCTCTGTGCGGTGGCTATCTGTTGCTGAATGAGTCTAATCCTCTCGGTGGTCTCTTGCACTAAGTTCGATCCAAGAAGTGCGTTTTCTCTTGCTTTAGTCCAATAAACTGGTGAACGGAACGGTCTTCCATAGAGGGCTTCATATGGTTGCATGCCAATGCTAGATTGATAGCTGTTATTATAAGCAAACTCGACCAACGGTAAGTGTTTCTCCCAGTGTCCCTTGAAGTCCATGAGGCAGGCTCGAAGCATGTCTTCCAGTATCTGAATTGTACGTTTAGATTGCCCATCAGTCTGCGGGTGAAAGGCAGTGCTGAAACAAAGCTCCATTCCTAAGGCGGTTTGCAAACTCTGCTAGAATCGTGAGGTAAAACGTGTATCTTGATCTGACACGATGGACAGCAAAATTCCATAAAGACGTACGATTTCTTAAATGTACTTCTAACTTAGGGTTTCCAGCTTCTCGGTAGCTCGAGCTGGTAAGAAGTGTGTTGATTTCGTGAAGCGATCTACGATTACCCAAATGGAGTCATGTCCTGCTGGCGATCTCAATAATCCATAGACAAAATCCATGGTAACGTGTTTCCACTTCCACTGAGGTATCTCCAGGGGTTAGAGAGATCCTCCTGGTCTTTGGTGCTCGGCTTTGACTTGCTGACAGGTAAGGCATTTGGTCACAAAACTTGCTACATCTTTCTTCATGCCATTCCACCAATACTGCCTCTTCAAATCATAATACATCTTTGTCTCTCTGGGGTGGACAGCAAAAAGTGACTGGTGATGCTCCCTCAAGATATCTCTTCTCAGATTCTGAACATTAGGTACGAAAAGTCATCCTTGGTAAGTCAATTGTCCATGCTTGTTGACTACCCATCTTGGCTTTGATTCTTCTATAATCAGATGCCTTTAGATAAATTCGGATTCCTAATCGTACTTTTGGGCTTCCACCACTCGTTGACGGAGATTTGTTGTAGCCACCGTTAAACGAAAACAACTTCCGTCTTCTAACTCTATAGGTTGAAATCGAAATTCATTGAGCGTTCCCATCATCTTCCATTCCCTTGAGGCCATACTAGCCATTGTGCTCCTCATTTTCTAGCTAAGGGCGTCGGCCACCACGTTAGCCTTGCCTAGGTGATAGGCTAATGTAAACTGGTAATCCTCTAAATATTCTATCCAGCGACGTTGCCTCATATTAAGAACCTTTTGGGTGAACAGGTACTTCAGACTTTTGTGATCAGTAAAAAGCTTAAATTGTTCTCCATAGAGGTAATGTCTCCATAACTTTAGTACAAACACTACTGCCGCAAGTTTCAAGTCGTGGGTAGGGTAATTCTGCTCATGTGGTTTCAATTGCCTTGACCCGTAAGCTACCACCTTGTCGTTCTGCATTAGCACACATCCTAAACCATCCTTTGATGCATCATAATACACCGTATACCCAACCTCTCGTTCGGCTATGACAAGGATCGGGGCACTGGTCAATCTCTTCTTGAGCTCTTGGAATGCTGCCTCACACTTATCATCCCACTCAAACTTCAACCCTTTCTGTGTTAATATGGTCATTGGGTGTGCTAACTTCGAGAAATCCTGGATGAATCTCTGGTAATATCCTACTAGTCCAAAGAAACTACGAACTTTGAAAACATTCCGAGGTGGCTTCCACTCGAAAACAGCTTCTACTTTGGCTGGGTCCACAACTATTCCTTCCTTAGACATGACATGTCCCAAAAATTTCACTTCGTGCAACCAGAACTCACACTTGCTTGCCTTAGCAAAGAGTTGTGACTCTCTTAACTTCTGCAAGACAATTCTCAGGTGCTTCTCATGCTCTTCTTCAAATCGAGAGTATACAAGGATGTCATCTATGAAGACTACTACAAACTAGTCGAGGTAGGGCTATAAGAATTTATTCATCAAACTCATGAAAACTCCTGAGGCATTAGTTAAACCAAAGGGCATGACTACGAATTCATAATGTCCGTATTAGGTTATGAAGGCTGTTTTTGGTATATCCTCTTCCTTGACTCGAAGCTGGTAGTATCCAGATCGAAGGTCGATGTAGACACCCTAATTTCACCCCGTCTAATATTAAGCGAATCCGATGATGAAAACAGGAGGAATAGTGCCTTAGTACGATCCTCCGGAGTTTATTCAAGCTCGGTATTTGAACACAGTCATAAAAAACCTTCAAAATCTTCGAAACTAATGAAATTGTACCAAACCATCGATAACTTGTTGCCCAAGTCATTGTCAGAAGTGGCCACCGCTATGTTCATTGTGGCGGCCGTCAATAGAACCTCTTGGAAACCTTAGCCAAAAGTGGCGGCCGCCAACTACAACATGGCGACCGCCAACTCACATTATAGCGGCCGTCAATAGAACCTTGTGGAACCTTTTCCAACCCAGCGGCCACCAACTTGCATTGTGGCGGCCGCCAACTTTAAATGGCCTAACGTGTCCCAAAATGTGGCAACACCTTATTGGTTGAAGAATTTTATAAATGCCATATCCCGGCGTACGTTTTCAGTACGAATTTTGAGTGAGAGAGACTCTGCCGATATACCGAGCAATTTCGAGCCCCGACACCGAAGCCCTACCAAGATACCGAGATCCGAGCCTCCGATAGTCCCAAACCCTAGCTTGGATCATCACCTGAGGATTTAATCGTTGAAGCACATTTCCAATTTGAGGATTCCCCGGCAATCTAGGTATCTTGCATAGATCCCTGATCTTTCTAAACTCCACTTCCTCTCTTGGAGTGATCGGGTTAATTTTCAATTTCAATTCACATGTCTTCTTTTTATTTACATAGTCAATCTTATTTTCTTCATGTAATTCGATTATTTTCTTTAATTGTTTAGTTAACTAATTTCTTTACATTCACACTTAACACATTTGTTATTTTCTTTCTTTCCTTAAATCATTAAAATAGTACTAGCATACTTTGACAATTACAGCTAATCAATATTGTTAATTATTACCACAATCCACTTACACACATAAATATAGTTACTAATACTATATTCATATTTGGCAATTAAATAATTACGTTTTAATTTCTTTCATTTTTGTAGTTCTAGTTTAATATTATTTACTAGTCTATTCCATTGTCTCATTTTTTTTTAATGTAGTTTCCCTTACTTGCATTAGTTTAATTTTTTAACACTTATTTTTCTTTCTCTTTAATATTCAATGTTCCTTCATTAGTCTTTGTTTTACATTTTCTTTCTCTTTTTTTAATAGTAGTGTAATTTTTTTTTTTAGCATTTTATTTTTTTTTCTTTGTAATGTAGTTTTGATTTTCTTTTTAATGTACTATTTTCTTTCCTTTTCCTTTTTTTTCTTATAATATTAGTTTAATACTCCTTTACTAACATTTATTTTTTTATTTTTTTCTTCTATTTTATATTAGTATAATTTTTTTTTTTAATATTTTCTTCTCATTACTAGCTTTAAATTTCTTTATAATGTCCATTTTTTTCTTTTCTCCTAATGCTAATTTATTTTTCTTTTTATTAGTGTTTTCTTTCATTTAATGTTAGTATTTATTTTTCCTATAAAACTCCTTCTTCATTTTTTTTATAACTTTATTTACTTATAACTTTATTTCATCCTCATTTTTCTTTTCATTAATCCTAAAAATTAGAAGAAGTCTTTTAATCTAATTCTCATTCTTTAAATGTAATTTTTTTTTATTTTCTTTTCTCCTTATTTTCTTTTATCCTTTTTAAAATTTAAATAATTAGTTTTCCTTCTCATTAGTTCAATAAACATTTTCTAGTTCTCTTATTCTTAGTATAAATTTTTTTTATAAATTTTTCTCTTATTTTTTTTAAATCTTTAAATCCTCTGTTGTTAAAACACACTTAGTTTTGTTAGTAGGCTTTTTTTCTTTTAAAACATAGAATTTTTGTGCATTTTTTATTTTTAGTACTTATCATGTTCATATTTTTCTTTCTAAATGAATGTTATGCATGTTTTGGTTATTTTCTTTAA
>JAOTRH010156667.1:0-13024 GCA_034768845.1 Heliamphora exappendiculata | reverse complement strand
TCAAGTAGAAGCTTGAAGCTGTAACAGGCTTGTGAATGTGCCCGTAAACATTCAGATAGCTCAAGTAGAAGCTTGAAGCTTGTAATAGGCTTGTGAATGTGCCCGCAAACATTCAGATAGCTCAAGTGGAATCTTGAAGCTTGTAAAGGCTTGGAATACGCTCGGAAGTATTCTGGATAGTGGAAATACTCAAGAGATATCTTGAGGAGTGGATGGAGGCTAGGATAAAGCCGAACCACTATAAATTCCTGGTGTCTGGTTCTATTTATCTATTTCCCATCTTTTAATATTTGTATTGATTATATTCTTACATACCTTGCTTTATTGTAATATTAAAAGATTTCTGAAAAAGATTTAAATTCCTTATTGATAAAAAAAACCCAATTCACCCCCTCTTGGGTTGCCTAGATCTAACAGTCATAAAAATGAACTAGTTCTGTTTGGACTAATGGACCGATAGAGGTGTCGTTTGGCCTACATGAGACTTGAGTCATAGATTCAGTAAAAGAATCTATGCGGTCAAGAAGTATGTCCAAACCATTTTTAATGGCAGGAGTTTCATCGATCTACAAGATAAGAAAATAAATAAAAAGTGTATATAATAAATTGAAGAAAAAAAACATGAGAAGATTTTTAGAAGTCGTAAAATACCTTATTTCGAAAAAGAGAAGAATGAGGAGGTTGATTATCTTCATCAGCAGTAGGAATGGAATCTTCTACAGGTTCATCCTGATGAATAATTTCTACAGGATTAGTGGTGTGAGATGAACCCAAAGGCCTAACAGAGACAAGTGTTAAGGCTATGTTGGGTGATGGTTTTTCTTCGAAAGGAGTCTCAGTAGGAGTTGGAGACGTCGCATAATATTTAGGAGATAAGGACACCTCCAAAGGAACCTCCAAATTGGGATTTGCCTACAATAAAAATAGATGAGCATATTATGTATGATATACTAAAAAGATGATTCATAATGAGAATAAATCATTTAATGTACCTTTATTTTCTTGCTTGAAGTTAGGGGACACATCTTTTTCGAAGATAGTCCTAGAAGCTTCAAAAGTTTTGTGTTTCTTCGAGGATATCATCAAAGAAATTAATTCATCCTCTTCTTCTTTTTCTCTCTTTTTCAGCCCCTTGTTTCTTTCGAACTTCTTCTTCTTCCTGTCTTTTCTTCTCTTCTGCATGTTTCATTTTTTTTCTTCTTTCCTTCGTTTTCTCTCTTCTTCTTTTTGTTTCCTTTATTCCTCTTCTCTTTTTCTTTTCTCTTTTTCTTCCTGTTTTCGCTTTCTCTTTTCTTCTTTTTCTTTCTCCTTTTTCTTTGTTTCAATTTCTTCTTCTTTTCTCTTTCTTTCAATTTCTTCTTCTTCTTGTTTCCTCTGTTCAGCTTCTTCCTTTTTCTTGATTTCTTCTTCTTTTCTCTTTATCTCTTCCTCTTTTTTCTTCATTTCCTCTTCTTTTTGTTTGATTTCTTCTTCTTTATTCTTTGTTTCCATATCTTCCTTTTTCTTCTTTTGTTCAGCTACCTCTTTCTTTGTCTTCTTCTCCATTTCTTCTTTTCTTTTCTTCTCTTTCTCGTCTTCATTTTTCTTCTTTTGCTCCTCTTCCTTTTCTTCTTTTCTTGCAAAAGCTTTCTCGATTTAAAAGGCATATTTCATGAATCCATCAATAAGAGGATTAGAATAAATCTGTTGTTCTTCAGGAGTATAAACAGAAATGCCTTTACCTTTCGAAGCTCTAATTGACAATGGGATATCATCTGATATAGTGTCCAAGTTAGAAGCAATATTTGCTTGAACTCGAGTTGACAAAGGAGGGGTAACTGCCTGAATAGGGTCTACAACAATAGCTATATAAAAAGATTTTTAGCTTTCGAAAAATAAATATGTAAAGGAATTCAAGAATATTAAAAGAAGTACCTTGAGTAGAAGATGCTAGCCTCCCTTATTGATTATGATAAGACAATTGAGATTGATAATAAGCTAAGAAAGAGACAAAAAATGATAGGAGCAATGGTAGTCTACCATGCATCGAAAGTAGGCGTTGTTAGGGTAGAAGACTAGAATTCTTCAAATCTAAAAGCTTGGACCCTCCTTAGAAAATCATCTTGAATAGCTTGAGCCAAATAAGTCTCCCTTATCATGGATCTACCTTCGATGATCTCATGAATGGATGGGTGCATGAAAGGTAAAGGTACTCCTTGTATTAACCCAAATTGCCTAGCACATTGACTGGAGAAATAGTTTTCGAAACTGTAGTTACAAAATGCAATAGATGAAATGGATCCACCCACAAAGATGTACCTAGGGGTGAGAACACTGGCTCAAAAATTCCTTCAACGAATACGATCATTTGGAGAAAGGAGTTGCGAAGAGTCATTTTGCAGGAAAGTCAAACGAGAAGAAGAATATTGAAATAAATGAAAATGCTAAAAGTCCTCAGGATTTCTGATAAGAGGCAGAGAGAAGAAAATAGAGACATAATACTCGAAAGAATATGTCGAAAAGTCTAAATACAGAGACAAATAGTATTCAGCATAACTCAAGCAACAATCTCCAAGAGTGGTTTTATATTTCAAGTTGAGATAAGAAAAATAAGCATAAAGTCAAGCCTGGAATAGCCGAAAAGGGCCACCACAGCTGTTAAAAATTTCTTTCTCGACAAAAGTATATAACCCTTTATACAGAGTGCCTAAAACAAAAGGAGCCAAAGCTAGTTTCTTTTGTTGAGCCAAACAAATGGCTATCGATAAATACTCCTTAGTGACTTTAATACTAGGAGTAGCCAAGAGAAAGTGGCAAAGCCAAAAAAGGTAGAAAATAACTATTTCTTTGAAAGAAGGAACAATAGAGGAAGGAATGCCATAAATTTTGATCAATTAAGAGTAACCCATACCTGAAGATTTTAAATACTCTTCTCCAGTCACAGCAAGGACTAACAAAGCATTGACTTCAAGGCTCGTCGATGGAAGGCTTGTAAGATGAACAACATCGAGGATAGTGGGTGACATAAACCCACAAGGTAAGATCACGGCGTTGCATGAGGTAAACCAAAAGCATGCCGCCGCACCTAATACCCAGTTGTTCATACACTACTAGAAAAGTAATCTTTTGCGACCAACTTATTAGCGACGGCGTATTTGCCATCCCAATAACTCCCTTTAGCGACGGTACGTTCTCTCGTCGTAACAAGTTTTTTTTGCGACCAAACTGTAGCGATGGCGCAATTGCCGTCGCAAAACAAGTATTATTTACCACCGGAAAACCTGCCATGGCAAAAAGTATTATTTGCGATGGCATTTATCTGGTCGCAATAGTGATAGTAGTTGTGACCAACATAGTTGGCCGTCGCAAATGTAGTCTGTTTTTGCGACGGGAATCATACTGTGGCAAAAGAAAAAAAATTATTTTTGCATTTTTCCTGCATGACTTATTAATTTAGCTATATAGTCTCTTCACTTTTAAATTTAATGAAGAAAAATATCATGATAGTAAAAAGTTTATTTTTTATTTTAATAATATTTTCTCACATTACAATAAAATAAAAATTAGAACAATTTTTTTTTCACCCATCTATTCTCAAATGTAAGAAATATAAATATTTACTTTATATATTTGAAATAAAATTAACTTGAATAGAAAAAATTCAAAATAATAATAAAACTTGAATATTAGTTTATTTTTCTTATTTTCGTTTTGAATATTTTTTTTATCTTTTCAGAATATTATTAAATTTTTTGACTTTTTTATCGAAACGAAACGTAATAATAAAAATCTTCATCAAAAGATGAAAAAATAAAAAAATTAAATAAGTTTTCTTATTTTATCTTTATGAATGATTGATATTTTTTCTCTTCACGGTGAATTTAACGGAGAAATTTCTCAGTACAAGACTTTTTTAGATATAACGATGCATCTCTCTCACACACACATACCAGATTCTTAGATATAACTGTCTTTCAATTTTTGTATTATTTTGGTGAGTTTGTTTTTATGCTCTTCAATGCTTAGCGACACAAAAGACTGGATGGCCCAGCATAGTTGGGTCATAAATCATGTGTGTCTAAATTTTATGGAAGTACCCATTTGAGTTTGAAAAGTGACTTACCGTATGAAGTACTATATGCATAAATCTGACCATGCTCATATCACAAGAAAAAGCAGTTGTCAAGTTGGAAGGGTTATTATGGGCACTGAAAAAAAAGAGGTTGTTAAGTTGGAGGACTTATAATTAACCTATCACATGGTGTCATTATCTTAGAAACAGCCAATATGCACTTGCATTTGTTTCAAATTTATCTAAAGTGTTGTTGCTTTGAATTGGGAATTTAAATTTTTGATGTTATAAACATGGATACAATGTTTAAAAATCAAATGATATGGAATGTGGTGCTTTTTCATAGCAATATAAGTCGAATTTCTTACTGTTACAGGCTAATTGAAAGACTATTATAACTATCTTGGGTGCATTGCTGTTCAAACTATTAGCCTTGCATATATATGCCATATTAGTTTGTGTTTTATCACAGCACATGCATTGAAGAGTTATGTTGAGATAGTGCTTAGATGTTAGTCTTGCTATTCTTTTCTCATGTATTTTTATTCAATTAGTATGAGATTGTACTATGATTTATTTTGGTAGACATCAAAATAAAAGAAATATAAGATTCAAGTCTTGGTTATAAACTTTAATGTTTGAGATGAGTGTAAGGATTTGAGAAACTTAGCTACAAGAACCCTAAAGTTGTGTAATTACGTTATGATGGTTCTATCATGATTAAGTTAAAGGTTGGAGTTGAACCTTTTCTTTTTTTTTGTATATGTTGCATTTAACTTGCAATTGATGAACTAAAGTAATGAATTTTTGTAGTTGATCTCATGGAATTTAAATTCTATTATGAAATTGGGACATTTAATTGGTAATTAAAGCTTTGGAATGTAATATTGTGTTGGGTGGTGGTTTAATCCTAGAAAACCCAACTTCTTTGAAAGCTTGATTTGTGACATTTAGTTCTAATCCATGAATTGGTGGGTAAATTCATAATACTTGGATAATGTGATTATAAGTGGATCATTAAAGTGTTGTTGGAGCCACCTAATTCGTTAGTTTGTAATTGAGGAGTTGAATTGATGGTCTAATTGAAAAACTTGGGAAAACTTTGGAAACCATAGCACATTCATGGTTTATGTACTTGGTTTGCATGTTAAATTAATATGGTTCGTTAAAATTGAAACAAGGTTGAACGTGGGATTCATGAATGTTGACTTGGATCTTGTGATTGAATGAATTATGAATTTATGATTGAATTTATGGCAAAAATGAGATAAATTGAAAATTAATTAATGAGGAACCTTAATTATGTTAATGACAAGTTCTAGTTAGAGATTAAAGCAAATGAAGAAGCAACTTTTATTTTGTATTGAGTAGATGTAATCAATTGTAAAATATAAAAAATGATGAAATGATTTTGAATAAATGTATCTATGATCTACGTCTAATGAAATTCATGCATGGTTTAAGTTTATATGGTTTAATTTTCTTTTGGATTAGTATATTGTTAAAAAAATTGAAAATGATTAGTTAGTGTATAATAGCGATTGGATTTATGAGTTGAGATCCAGGCGATGCCTGTGTATATATCTTGTTGTTTGATTTGGCAGGTTTGCAAATAAATTTGGTATAGTCTGAAAAATAAAGAAATTTTTGCCGAAATTTTTAAGAAATATACTTAGAATATTTTTAAAATTTTGAAAAAGAATTTCTTTTCTTTAAAGGAGGTTTTAACCTTAAATTGGGTTTTATAAAAAAGAGTTTTCTCAGTTATTCTGTAAAATTAGGTTATCATGTGAGGTTCACGTGCCTCTAAGGCGAGGGCGTAACATTGTCTATTAAGTACACACTTCTGTTATGTCTTGTAGTTATGCTTCCTTTATATTACAATTTTTATATTGATAATATTAATGATTAATTTTGATATTATTTTTAATGTTATATATTTTTTATATATGAATCTAAATAATAGTAATAATGTTTGAATTATTTTTAGGTGATGCTAACAAATTGATATTTTTAGGAGTATTCTATTCAATGCGTTGATGACAAATTGTTGTAGCAGAATTATATTCAGTGCATTGATAACTTTATTTTTTAATTTTTGCTTTGTATTTTAAGAAATCTATAATATTTCGTTGAAGGAGTACTGTATTATTTTAAATTTATGGTATAAATTTATATTTATATTGAATGGATTAATAATTTTTGTTTGTATTGAATTGATGAATATTTTTATGTTTGGTAATGTGGTGAATGAAATATTTTTTTTTATTTCTTGATGTATTTAAATTCAGTGTATTGTTTAATATTTAAACTCATATTACAGATTCTTAATAATAGTTATTTGACAAAATCTTAAAATGGATATTTTGCGACTACTATATTAGTCATTGCAAAAAAATATCGTGCATTAATGATAGAACATTTGCCAACATTATAAACATGTTATTTTTTAAAAGAAAATAAGATTTTACAATGATATTTTGTGCTGTCGCTAATATCAATTGCAAAAGAATTACAATGTTTTTGTGACGGTATTTATTGGTAGAAAAACATGTGCCACCCTAAAAAATTATTAGAATCTTATTTGTGATGGAAAAATTATAGTCGCTAAATAGTTTTTGCGACGGGAAATTTATAGTCGTAGAAAAGATATTGTGACGGCCATGACCGTAGCTTAAAGTTTTTTCGACACTACATTTGAGTCGGTAATTATTTTTTTAGCGACGGTTTACACGGTCGCTATAGGTCTAATTATATGCGACTGCAATTATGCAGTCGCAATAACACGTTCAGTGGTGTTTTTTGAGACCAGCATGCAATCGTCGCAAATAAATATATTTACCGTCGGAAATCTATTGCGTCGGTATTTTCCTGTTGCCAATACTTTTTGCGACCCCATTATTTGCGACCCATTAAATGCCGTCGCTATACCGTCGCTAATGCCTTCTGCGATGGAGACCGACTTTTTGTGACGAGAATACCTGGTCGCAAAAGGCTAATTTTCTAGTAGTGATATCAAGGGTACAAGTCAAAAGCATGATGGTTTCTCGAATACCAAAGTTATCCCATTGTTGACCAATGTAAGGAGTTAGCCGCGCCACCCAATTAAACCAATCTTGTTTAGGGTTTATCCATGTGCGAAGAGGCGTGGGTCTGTCCCATTTGCTCCAGTTCAAGAATGGTTGGTGAAGTAAGAAGGACTCATTTGGGGCCAAGAGATAACTGGATGAGAAAGATTCAGGCATGTTTGGTTCGAGAATAGGGCCAAGAATGTAGTTCTGTGACGCTTCGTCCTCCGGACACATCGGGACATACATAAATATAAATAAAGAAATATTCTAACAATTCATTCATATTTTCATACGTAGTTATTACATCATAAAGTAAATTCTAGACCGTTCAAAATTACATAACTATTACAGTTTCACCAAAAAATTTAAAAAATTACTCTAAGCACGAGAGAACTGAATATAAGCACAAAAGAAGAGGTCTCGACTCCTCAAGATGCATCAGCGGGATCCACGTGCTCTTGAAACTCACCTTGTTCTTCAAACTCTTCTTCTCCCTCTGGGATGACTTCCTCCAAGAACTCTTCCTCACCTGTGGCACGACTGCTATGAGCCAAGGCCTAGAAGCAAAACACTCTAACCTTTTAACTAATCTCACAGCACAAAATTCACCACAACACATATCATATAACACCTAGTACAGTTTATAGTCAAGGAGACGAATAAATTTATAATAGAATAGCAGATAAGTCAATAAACATGTGCATATGAAATACAGATGTCTAACCCAACATGCACCTAGATTATAGCAGGGATTCCACGCCGGGAATAACCAGAGTAAACTTTCACATGTATTTGATTACCAAAGCCATCATCGCACCTCATTAAGAATAGTAAATGCGTCGTCGCGGTTCATGCCACAACTGTTTTACTCAATAAAAACGGTGTGGAGGCGGGCCAACCAAAATAATCATCCATCCTTATCCGGGCCACTCAAAATAATCATCCATCCTTATCTGGACCACCCAAAATAATCAAAGTAATAATCCCACCTTAAGATGCGTGATGCCTTCGTCGGTGTCAACCCAAAGTCTAAGAGAATTCAAGAGACATTCACATTATACAAAGTACCAAGATGAGGAATTTAGGACCGTCACAATTGGGCTCTTCTCCGAAATTATCCAAAGTCCAAGCTATCGAAATCAGAATGCTAGCAACGAACCTATGGTGCCCAACAATATTCATAATAAACCATTTCAAATACCGGGAACGAACCCAAGGTGTATAAATTAATTTTGTAACATTGGGGACGAACCCAGGGTGTACAAGGGGAATATATCCTAAAATATTTACAAAAATAGCAACCAAGGACGCTCTAGATTTTGAACCAAGAAGAACAATTCAATACCGCCCATCCTAGCAACAATGTACACAAATGGACTCCAATATACCGAGATGCAAGTGACAATGTTTATGATGTATAATATGGATCTCAAGTGTAACTATTTATAGCATGGCATCAACTAACATGACAAAATTCATGGTACAACGCGCAAGCATAAGGTACAAGTATATAAAGCATAACCTACAATTTTCAAAATATGATTCAACATGATAGCATAAGTTCTAAACCATCATACATTCTCTTAAAAGCACTAATCAACTAATTCAAGTCGACCATCATACAAAGACACGGGTCTCATAGCAAGGGTACTCAATTTCACGCTTAGCAACTTTTAAGGCCAAAAAATAAGTATTAAATTAAAAGAGCCGATAAGGTTTTAGGATATCTAGACTTGGGAATCAAGTTATGAGTTTTATACACCATTTAGATAAAAATATTTTCTACAACTCTTATGTTTAACACTAAGGCCAAATCCTAAAGCAAATGGGTGAACAATTCATCTTAAGTAAAAACGGTTCAGCATTTTTCTCAAGATTTTATAAAAAGTATACTTCTGTTGGTCTCGATTTTGGGGTATCATATCAAGTTCAAAAGAGCCAATTTATTAGTATGTTCTATTTCAACAAGTCCCCTACAAGTTTCATGTTTAAAACTAAGGGTAGTAGTTTAAAACAAGTTAGAATTTTTGGCCATTTTAGAAAATAGATTATGTTAGCCGCCAAAACTCAGCAGAGCCGGTTTTGGACATAGGATTTGAAATAGTTTTGGGGTATCATCCCGAGGCTTTATGGTCTAATTTTTGGGCATAAAGTACTTGAATATGTTAGTTACAATGTTCATGCAGACCACTTTTGGAATAGGTCACTAAAAATAGGAGTTTGGAGCTACACAAAAATAAGTGACAGAAGTGTCCCTCGAGGACTGAAACTCAACAGAGACTTTCAAAGAGATTTTGACCTATCAAAACTCAATATTTTGTACTCTTGTTTGGTTGGTAGATATATATACATGTTATCTATTACTTTCATGTGTTGACTAAGGTTCGGATCTCACTTTAAACTAGGGTTTCCAAGTAGGTAGTGTTGACTGGTCAGAAAATGAAACACTTTGGTAAAATTGCAATATCACGAATTCTACTTATGAAAATGAATTGAAACTAACTTTGAATGAAAGATAACACAAAAATATAAATCTGTACATAAAGAACATGCTTAGATCAATTTTTTTACATTAAGTTATGGCATTCCAAAGTTTAGGTCAGAAATATCTATGTTCTCAAAAATCAAGTCTCTTAGGGTCCAAGTCTTCTACTTATCCCATGTCAAATTTTTATTCCATTCCTTTACAAGCTTGTGTTTTAGACTTTAATATCAAGACTACATAACACTTAGAAGTCATCAAACTCAAAGATAACAGTATACAGCAACATCTCATATCACCCATAAATATAACAGCCCCTATTTTGCTACTACGACGCTTTTTCGGTTTGATTTCAATTCTTAATTTTTAGAGTGTTTATAGAGATCTTTTGGGGGATATTAGACATAAGGTTTAGTAGTTTTACTTACTTGTTTAGAGGGCTCAAGGATGGTAGGATAGAAGGACTTAGTTTTAGGAAAACACCTCTTACTTCTCATTGGCTCCTTATTCTTCTTCTCTTTCTTTTTCTCCCTCAAACTTGTATAACACTTCAAGGATACTCAAATATGGTTTTCTCTCTCTATATGGACGAAATATGAAGGGGAGGGAGAGGTTGTTTGGCTTTGTTTATATAGGATAAGCCTAGTGAACATGGAGGGGACAAAAATCATTTCATTTTAGTCAATTTTCTTCTTTCTTCACATGGCTCATTAATTAGTTCAAGCTTTGAGGGGACAAAATTAGATTTGAAGAAACTAAAATACAGCTAGGGTCAGTTTGGGGGGACAAAAATTTGATTTCCCATCAATCGAGGGATTTTGCATTGATTTACGTGCTCTTTTTGCAAGAAAATGCATTAAAAGTTAATTTTATGTATCTTTTTGGTATTTTTTTTTCTATTGAGACCTATTATTTTAGTATATTTATGATAAATATAGTATTTCTATGTATTATCATAGTTTTCATAGCAATTGATTAAATAGATTTAGTCTTTTAAGTCAAATTAAGCTATTTTGGCAATATATAATTTTTTGACTTATTTTGTTGTGTATGAACTTCAATAATGATTGGTTTACTTTTTTTGACATGACATTATATTATTATGTATATTATTTGTTCAACAACTATTGGATCATCATAATGCTTAATTTAATACATTTCTCATCATTTTAAGTTAAAAAAAGTAAAAAGTCATTTTTTGGCACACTTCCCAAGGTGGTCGGCCACTAAGGAATATTTTTGGCATTTTTGATGTTATTTTGTTCTTTGCTACTTAATTATACTTAAATCTTTAATTTAGGATATTCATATGTCAAAATTTGAATTTTTAAGACTTTTTGCGGTGTTATGGGCAAAACGGTCATTTTACCCTATTTATGAGGACTTTTGATTTTTAATTCATTATTTCATGATATTTACTTCATTTAGATTATTAGGAGACTCTCCGGGTTCTATGATTTTGTTGCTTGAGTTTTGGACCTTTTTGGGACTTCCGGGCTGAACTTAGAGTTTTCGATTCAAGTTAAGGTTCTAAACTTCTTCTGTGTTCTATGGTCTCGTGGACTATCCGTCACTAAGACTAGGGTCCAAGAAGGGTCTTTACACGGTTCGTCATCAATCGGGTTGTTACAACTAGGGTCTGTACCAGATCATTACAAACTACCCCCTTAAACAAAATTCGTCCCCGAAATTGCGCTCCGTACTTCATCGTATGGGAGGTTGAGGATGATTTACCATCATTGTGCCTTCTCGTCTCCAAAATTGTGTCCTTATTTACTTGAGTTGTTTCTTTGTTGCGGGTGTGGATAAAGTTGAGCCCATATGTTCAGCACTTAGAGTAAATGTTATTTTTTCCTACTAACATCTTAAACTGATTATTACCAAATCTTCAAGGACCATATCACATAACCAGCTAGTCTCAAAACGTTCGTATCTCTGTTACGCTATTTAGCCTCTTTCCATTAACTGTTACTTCTACTTCTGTTGGGCTCACTTGAATTTCTTCTCCAGATATAAAATGATCTAAAAATATCAGCCGGTCCAATTAAAACTCACATTTACCAAGGTTTATATACAGCTTGTGCTTTCTCAAGACCTACAAAGAATCTTCAAATATTTTTTGCATTCCTCTTTACTCCGAGAATATAACCGAATATCGTTTATCAACACAATTACAAATTGGTCTTAGAAAGCTTCTGAACACTCAATCCATCAGATCCATAAACACAACAGGTACAATTGTTAACCCGAAAGGCATCACCACGAATTCATAACACTCGTAACAAATCCTAAAGACAGTCTTGGGTATATCTGACTCTTTCCCTTTCAATTTGTGGTATCATAACCCCAGTCTGTCATTGAGAACACGTTGGCTCCAAAACATAACTTACATTGAGTACGACTTCCACAAGCGATCATATGTCTCTAAACTAGCCCACCACTGAAACTGATTCAAACATTCTTCACTTCTTTCTGGAAAGGCTGTCACTCTATAAAAAATTAGCTCATTGCTATATTCAAACATACATCGAAGACTACTTCTCGATCAACTAACGACTATGAACTCGAAATCACAACATCACTTTGTGTTAGACTACTCTAGCCTTACGACCATCAAGAATAACACCGCCACTTGAACCTAATGAGTCACTAGGGCTAAACATACCACACAGACTAAACGCTCCCTAGGTATATGCTTACCCATATGAATCTAGTCACAACCTCATCACATATTTCCTTCACGTACATACCATCTACTCTCCAATCATTTAACTTAACACTATTAACTCCTGATTATAAAGTCTCTTATCATCGTCACTCAATCCCTTCACACACTTTTTGCCACACAATGGAATCAAGAACCATTTTTGCACTTTAATTATTTTATCCTACCCGCATTCTACCAAGACACTCCGCTCACTCAAGGCTAATCACAAAAACATCATACCCATGAATTTGTATAGTCTTGCTTACGCTTCCACTCTTCTCATCTGTAGACACCCCAATTTGATCCTGCCTAAACTTAGGTGAATCCGATGATGAAAACAAGTGGAATAGTGCCTCTGTACGATCCTCGGGCAGCGATCTAAGCTCGGTATTTGAACTCGAAACCTTCAAACCAATGAAATTTTGACAAACCATCGAAACTTGCTGCCCAAGTAAGGCGACCGCCAACTCTCATTGTGGCGACCTCCATAGAAACTTTGTGGAAACTCTAGCCAAAAGTGGTGACTGCCACCTTTCATCATGGCGACCGCCAACTCCTATTGTGGCGACCGTCATAGAACTTTATGGAACCTTCCAAAAATATGGCGACCGCCAACTTCAAATGGCCTGACGTGTTCCTTAAATGTGGCAGTATCTTATTGGCTGATGAACTCTATAAATTCCGTACCCCAGCGTACGTTTTCAGTACGAATT
>JAOTRH010156656.1:0-13025 GCA_034768845.1 Heliamphora exappendiculata | reverse complement strand
CATGTTATAGGTCTTAGAAATTTTCTTTTTAACACTTATATACTTTGGAGTGTTATATGCATATGCTATGTATTTTTTAAATTTGATTTTGAATATTCTCTATTTGCCCCTACTTTCTTTATTTGCATTCATTTGAGAAATTCTATTAAAGAATCAATGATGATTAGTAGAGACCAACCTTATGGTTGGGAGAACGGGGTGCCTAACACATTTTTCGATTCGTACCTTAACTCCCGAACCTTTTTATCTGGTTAACGTTTTCAGGATCAATAAGCCATTTTTGTTTTTCTTAGTTTTTCTAAAAAACTAAGTGGCGACTCTATTTTCAATAAAAATGGGTTTTTAAGATTTGATTTTCAAGGTATTAAAATATTTTCTAAAATATCTTTTGAATTCTCTTATTTTTGACCCATAAATCCCAACGCCACAGTGGGATTTGATTTTCTTCAGGTACCAGTCACGCAGGTTGATCTGGAGGTGCTGGAGAGGTGGAAGAGTTGTAGTCTTTATTTTTGTTCTTTCTGTTTCTTGTATGTAGTATACATGTTTTCTCGGTGTTGGAACCGTGTAATGTATGCCGTTTTGAAAATTATATACAATGCAAGTATGGTTTAATTTAATAGTGTTTTCTCGGATTGAGTGTTATGTTTGGTTGTTTGTGGGTGTTTTACGTGACCCGAAATTTGGGACGTGACATGGGACTCCGATGAGTGGCCGAATGTGGTGGTCGGAGATGGTGGTCGGATGTAATAGTCGGAGGTAGTAGAAAAAAAGATAGAATCAAAATTTGTTTACAAAACAAGTGAAATCACATTTTTTATTTATAGAAATTTTGTAAATTTTGAAAACTGTTTACAGTTTTTTAAAAATAAAAATAATTATCAAACATATTTTTGTTTACAATTTACAAATAATTTAAAAATAAAAAATAAAAAACATAAATGTTACCAAACGGGGCCAATGTTTAGTTTACCAACTCCACAACCTTTTGGAAGAGGTAGATAGTTTGAGGAAGGGAAAGGAGTTGTTTTCCTAAGTCACCCTCCCATCATATAGATAGATATGAGAGAGAGATGTGTTTGAGAAGGGAGAAAGGAAAAGGGAGAAGGGAGAAGGGGTTATTTGCCCAACACCCGCCAATCCATCCCATCGGATAGAGGGATTAAGAGTCTATGTTGTCCCTCAAAAGTATAATACGTTGCTATAATGTATATAATTATTTGATATAATTTTTTATCGGATTCTTTCATTGTGTAAAACTTGTCAAGTTTCTTATTTCAGAAGAAAATAAAGTTAATATAATAATTGTAGCTAAATAAGTGAATTACATTTACTAGTGATGAAAATTTTGACACGACACGTTAACACGAAATTAGAGAGTTATGGTCAACTATTTTTGAAACAAAATTAAAAATGACACGACCCGATAATTCGTTTAATAAACAGATTGGGTTGGTGTTAAACCTGCAGAACTTGAAAATGATCCATCTAGTCCATTTAATATTTTGTCAACTTTTTTTTTTATCAACTGTTTGAACGTTGAAATTTTTCATCATGAATTTATATTGTTTTTCTATCGAACCATTTAAAGACTTTTTTATAAATTATATAGAGTTTTTTTATTTATTATAATTAATGTGATTTTATGATTAAAATATGTATAGAATTGAAAATATGAACTTATTATTAAGTAAGTTGATATATAGGTTATTAAACAGATTGTAAGCATGTTAACTTGCTTATAAGTAGACAGTGTTAATATTAGAATAAGTAACATATTTAGTTAAATGAGTATTGTTAGTATTAAAAGTTTTTTTTTTACACAAATTAGATATGATACAATATACTCACTTCTAACATTTACTTATACAAATAAATAAATAATAAATATAATTTTAAGAAAAACTAGTTAAAAACAAATGTTTTCTAACCACATATCTAAATATATCGAATGATTTTTATTCTTTAGATAAATAATAAATTCGATGAAATCTACATAGAAAATGAATTCGATAAAAAAATATTCGAAACCATGCCCATTGAAAGGCACAACAACGTATTATATTTTTTAAGCACAACAAGTACCCTAATTTACAGATAGAGAAATGGGAGAGAAGCGAAAGAGGAAAGAGACAAGAGTGACAAGGGGAAGTCGAGAGAAATGAGAAAGGAAGGGTGTTAGTTATTAGATAGAGATGAGAGAGATAGACAAAAGGGAAAAGATCAATATAGGTGTCTCGTGACAAAAAATTATTCAGTGAATAGAGAACTTAATCTCAGAATGCTAATATGGAGCGCCCATCTAATGCATGCATGCCATGTATTTATAATAGTATCTATTGTTCCTACATCAAAACAAAGTAATTATAACACGTTTGCACAGTTCATATAAAATAAATACATGTTGTGCATGTATTGAGTATGAATACTATGTCAGTTTGCTAACATGATATTTTTTACTTATACAATAATTTCTCATCTCACGACCATAGTGGCATTGTATGATGGCTGTGCCATCATGCGATGGAGGATGTGGCTGGCATGCTTGCGGTGGCTTGCAGTTTGGGCATTCAAGGGCGGAGAGAGGTGTAGGGGACTTGCAATGTGCAACGACGCGGTGGCTTGCAATCTACAGTCTCAATCACTCACTTTTGAACTCAAACATGAAAAAACTAATTTTGCAATTTTTTTTTTTGAGCAGCAAATAAAACCTCATTGATACCATGTTGGGACTAAGAAGGAATATTATTAAGAAGGAAAAAAACATTGGAGATATATAAGTCATGAAAGTTTGGTGAGGAGTCAAACATGTCATAACATCATAGACATAAACAAATTACCAAACGCATCCTAACTTTATAACCAGAACATAGGAATGCATGAACAGTTTTCGTCTTTGATTTTCTCCTTTACAGCGGATTTCTCCTCCTCTAATCTTCATTGGCTTCACTAATTGAATTTTCTGCAATCACCTCTCCATTTAGCTTGATGCTCTGTGGCGACGAACCTGTGGACCTCCAATTCTTGTTCGTCTGCTTTGTCTCCTCTTCAATTTTAAAGCCCTAACTTCACGAATGTTGTAGATGCACTGTTCGGTCATGATCTCCTTCCTTTCACACTTCGTCTTGATCCAAAAGGCCATTCGCATTTTTATGAGGTCCATCATACTACACCAGTTCGCCTAGGTTTTTTTGAATAGGACCATGTTCCGTTCCAGCCAGATCGACCATAAAATCGCGAAGAACAGAACCTTCCACAGTTGGCCTTCGAAATCCTTGAAGGGGGTTCCGATCCACCAGTCTATGATCCCTTTTAAGGATTCATGTGTTACCCATTCCATACCCGACCATCTCAATATACCGTGCCAAGTTTTCCAAGCGTAGTTACACCCAACCAATAAATGTTCCACCGATTCCTCCAAATTTCCACACATTACATAGTTGATATTGTCTGAACTTGTGAGGATTCTGCTCTTTGCTAAATTGTCTTTTGTTTCAATTCCACCTAGAAGAGCTTTCCAACAAAAGATTTTACATTTTGGGAGAATAGGATTTTTCCAAATTATGCTAGAATTCTCCAGAATCCTCATTACCCCTTTTTCATATTGTCTCAGAAACAACTTGATTGAATATAGTCCGCTTGGCTCCTCCTTCCAAGTCAGTTGATCTTCTCTGTCTGGTCTCAGAGTTAGACTCCGCAGTGAGTTTGGTATTGAGTTCCATTGCTCCTTCCAATCGAAATGTTCTCTCCTGAAGAATCCACCCCCTGTTTCCTCTGCTAACATTGGTTGAGCCATCTTTGCTTGAACCGAATGAAGATGAATGCCTTTCTGGGTTGATATGTTAAATAATCTAGTGAAAAACTCGCTAAGAGCTCTGTCTCCCATTCAGACATTTCTCCAAAATCTAATCTGTCTTCCATCCTCTATCCTTAGCACCAAATTCTTCCTCAAGATGTCTCTGGTAGTTTGATTACTTAGTCCCCCTAAATCTGAAATTGCCTTTTATATTGTTGAAGCTTTGCCTTTCCCAATCGAGACTGGTAGCCAATCATCCCTATTTAGTCCATACTTTGAGCAAATCACCTTTCTTCAAAGTGCTTGCTTCTTAGTGCCGAATCTCCATCACCATTTAGATAGCAAAGCGATGTTCTTAGCTTGCAGCGATGCTACCCCCAGGCCCCCTTTTCTTTGCTAGTAGCGATCTTATTCCACCATATTAGGTGTAGCTTCCTCTCCCCCTCCCCCCTATAGAAATTTTCTTTGAATTTTTTTCACTTGTAATCCAACTTGTCTAGGCATTTTGAACAGAGATAGGTAATAGATGGGGAGATTCGATAGAGTAGACTTTAATAAGATCAGTCTCCCTGCAAAAGATAAATATCTCATTTTCTAATTCTTAAGTTTCTTCTTACGTGTTTCGATGATAGGGGACCATGTTTTATTCCTTTTAGGACCTGCCCCTAGAGGTAGATTAAGATATCTGATCGACAATGGCCCATGTTTACACCCCAGGCTCCTTGTAATCTGTGCTAGTCTCTCTCCATGAATTCCAATTCCACTTAAAATGCTCTTATGAAAGTTTACTTTTAATCCAGAGATGAACTCAAAGCACCTGAGGATTCTCTTCATATTCCGCAACTCCTTTGGATTATCCTGACAGAAAAGGATGGTGTCATTAGCGAATTCTAGGTGTGTAAGTTTTAGCCCACTGCTGCGAACTTCCACTCCACTTATAAGACCAGCCCTCTCTGCTCTTTGAATTAGTATGTTAAGCCCTTCAGCTGCTAAGTCAAACAAGAAGGGAGATATATGATCCCCTTGTCTAATCCCTTTGCCCATAGGTAAATCTCAGGTTACACCCCCATTCACTAGCACTGATAAAGATACAGTAGAAATACATTCCTTAATCCAATTGTTTCATTTTTGACCAAATCCCAAGCTTTGCAGCATATCAAGGATGTATCCCCAGTTGAGGCTGTCATACGCCTTATAGAAATCAATCTTCAACATGAACCCTGAGCTCTTTTGTCTTCTCCATTGGTCCACAATTTCATTATCTATCAAATATCCATCCATTATTTGTCTTCTTTCACAAAGGCTGTCTGTCTTTCATTAATTATTTTGTGCATCGCTATTTTCAATCTACATGCCAAGGTTTTTGCTAAGATTTTGTATAGAGAGCTTACCAAGCTGATGGGCCTATAGTCATTCAAATCTTGAGGGTTGCCATTTTTAGGAATTAGCGCTAGAAAAGATGTGTTTATCACTTTTGTCTGAACCATTCAAATGGAATTCACGCACGAATTTCAACACATCTAGCTTGATCAACTCCCAAAACCTCTTTATAAAATTAAAGTTTAATCCGTCAGGCCCAGAGGCTTTCCCTCCAGCGTAACTTGCGATGGCTGAATACACCTCCTCCTCCGTGAATTCTCCTTCCAATCCTGCAGCCTTAGTGTTTTCAACCCTCTTACCTAGGTACCCTACAATGCTAGGTCTGCTCTTTCTGGTTTCCTTGAAGAGATTATAGAAGTGATTAACAATTCCTTCTTTAACCTCATCTGGATTGGTCATGATACCCCCTCCCGCGCAATCTGGCTAATGTTATTTCTCAAATAACGCTTTTTTGTAGCCAAGTGAAAGAATCTTGTATTAGCGTCTCCTTATTTCAACCAAGATATTCTCGATTTCTGTCGCCACTTTGCTTTTTCCTTAGCTAGCTCATCCCAAAGATTACCTTTTAACTGGATCCTATGCGATCTCTCATTGTCATTCAATGTTGATTGCTCACTATGCGATCCAATCTTTCCAGCTCAACAGATATGTCTTGGATTCTTCCCTTTGTGCTTTGATTCACCTCCTTCTACCAAGATCTGATACTCTGTTTGACTTCCCTTATTTTTAGCATAATGACATGGCCTGCCCAACCTTGGTGTTTGTTCTTATCCCAAGCTCCTTTGACCACCTTACTCAGAGCTGGATACTTCAGCCATACATCAAAGAATCTAAATGGCCTCGGACCCCAATCCAAGTCATCGTGCCCCAATGTAATGAGGTTGTGGTCAGATAGGAGCCTAGGCAAATCCCATTGCTTCCATCCCATCTTTGCTTGTAGATCACTAGATATAAGAAATCTGTCCAGTCTACTATGTTTGGCCTCCTTTTGCATATTTGTCCATGTGAATCGTCTCTCGATCATAGGCAGGTCCATAATTTCCATCTCATCCGTAAATTCCTTGAACAATCTCATTCCTTTTGACATTCTGACATCATCAATTCTTTCCCCAATCTTCAAAACATCGTTGAAGTCCCCTCCAAGGCATCATGGATCAGAGGAATCTCTTTTGATATTTAAAATTTCATCCCACGATCTTCTTCTATCAGATTCACTATTTGGTCCATATACGTTTGCAATAACACAAGGTATGTCCCCCTCCATTTTACCGAACATTAGAATACAGTGTCTATGAGTGATACTTCTCTGTAATAAGGAGTTCTTCTCCCATAAGCTTAGTAGCCCACCAGTTGCCCCCTCAGCACCCACTTAATTTTGTTTGTTGTTAAACCCCTCAAATTCTTCTCTATACAACATGAAAATACTAGTTATAATCTATATATAGCAATGGTTTGTGGAAAAGACTGTAATGTCCTATCTCACACATGTTTATGCAGGGACGACATCAGAGGTAGACAATGGGGGGCTATGACCCCTTATTTTTTCAATAATTTTCTCTTGTAAATTAAAAAAAATTACTAAAACAATTACTGTCAAATCAAAAAAAGAAGACTTATTAGTATTTGTCCAAACTTTTTTATTTAAAAAAGTTTTTTTTTCAACTCTAGTCTAAACTTTCATATTTTTTGAATTCCTCTTGTCACTGAAAATTTAAAAGTAAAAATTTTAGACCATTTTTAAAAAAAAAATAAAGGCAAAATAGTTATTTTCAATCAAAGTACATCTTATTTTCCTCTTTACTGATTTTTTTTAACATTCGCCTTTTTTTTTCTAACTTTTTAAAATATTTTCAAACACCGCTATTAGGAATTTAATAGAAAGTTGTGTTCCATTTAGATAAATCACGAGTTTAAGGAAAAAAAATGTATCCAAAAAATGCATTAATTTGGACCACTTGGTCGCAGTACTAATCTAAAAATATTAATCAATATGCTATGGACATTAAAAGGAGTACTAAAAAATACACTAATTAACTACTCATTAATTTAGCCGCGTCACATTATCATGGCCCCCACTACACTCGTAAGAATTTTCGTACATTTTTAATAGGAATTTTTTTTACAATATTATTTTTTTTTATTAATGAGAGGGGAGAACATCAGTCGGACTACAAAGGATCGGAGAAATGATAAATCGGCATAATTGTCTTTTATAAGTTTTTAATGTACTATAAAGATTTCTAAATTCAGCTGAAATCCAAAATATCGCACTTGTCGACGACGTCCACTGGAGAAGAAACGGCAATTGCGTCTTCACTCTACTTTTCCTATGGATCTGATCGAAGAACTCTTCAAACTCTCATTGTAAGAAGAGAAAAAGCCCGCACCATCGACAGGAAGATAACCCCATACAAGGGGAATGCGCAAAGAACACCAAAAAACATGAAAAATAAAGAAAAAACAAAATAAAACAAAAGAGATAGTTCACAACATAACAAAAACACACACAAAAAAAACGAGCAAGACACATGCCTAAATGAGAGGACGAACCACCATAGAGCAGATCTAGCCAACCTTCGGAGCAGATCTAGTCGGAAAACCCCTCTCGAAGTAGATTTAGCTAGAAAACAAAGCGCATAACAAATCTAGTTGCCGTAGCATTCCATCAGAGTAGATCTGCCCAACACACGCACAAAAAAATGCGATTTATTTATGTATCAAGAAAACCACGAGAGAGTGGGGGTTGGGATGACAGAAGGAGAGCTGGCTCCTCCTCTTCCCACCGGCCAAATCTACTGGTAAGAGAGAAAATAGAGAGAAAGGGGTATCTTAATTTGTCTTTCGATTTATTGATTCTTGTGATTTACAGTTTAAATTTACCAAATTAATCGTATAACTATAGAAGCTCACATTTTTAATGGGATAAAATACACTAACATCATATGAGAATTGTAACTAATACACAAGTACTTCTATAGTTTAAAAAATTATCATTTATCCCATAAACCATTTGAAAAAGCTAACAAGCTTAAGAATATAGCCTAGAGGGGAGGCGAATAGGCAAATAAAATTAATTTTTCCTTCTTTAATGAAAGTTTCAAAACTTTTGTAAACAAAGGCAAAAACTAAATAAATGAAACGCACGAACCACAACACACAAGATATAACGTGGAAACCCTATGGTATGCCCCCAGAATAAAAATCACGACACCAAAACACAAAAATTCACTATGAATCAATAAGATTACAAGAAACACAACGAGAAATGGATTACAAGCATTACCATAATGTATACCTAACTCTGCTTCTTGAATAGCTCCCCGAGCACCTCATTGATCCTATAGTAATCACGAGCACAATGACCCGATCTCCGTTTGACGACAGCTCCGAGTCAACTCGGCCAAGTGTGTGAATGATGTGAAAATGAGTATGTATGAATAAGAATGTGATTTTGATAAGAATACACAACCTAAGGTGTTTGAAAAACACTATTAAATGCTCTTAGGTTGCTACAAAATAGAGGAAAGAAGATGGAGTAAATGCATGGCACCTCAAGAGAGAAAGTAGCCTATTCAGAAGTTCATGGGGACTCCAGTAAACCTAATGGACGAGCACTGTTATGCTTATATACAAAAACAGAGCTCAACCAGGATTGGTTGATGAAAAAGAACGAGGCACTCAAGCGCCTAGCGAGTGCTCAGCGAGAGCGTGCAGGCGCTCAAGCGCCAAACGAGCGCTTTGCGAGCGCATTGAAATTTCATCAAAACCGGGGCCAGGCGCGTGAACTGGAACACACGGGGAACCTGAGGCGCTCAAGCGCCTAGCGAGCGCCCTAAGAGCGCTGCTCACTAGAAATGAGGCGCTCAAGCGCCATACGAGCGCTCAAGCGCCATACGAGCGCTCAACACTGGAAAATGTGACAAGAGGGGCGCTCAAGCGCCTATCGAGCGCCAAGCGAGCGTTGCTCACTGGAAGTGAGGCGCTCAAGCGCTATACGAGCGCCTAGCGAGCGCATAAGGGCGCTCAAGCGCTTTGCGAGTGCCTGAGAGCCTTAAGCCCCAAGCAACCCTAGATCACATATACGCGACACAAGAAGAGTTTTTATGCAAGACATAAATTTAAACATGCAGTGATTGTGCGCAAGTGAGGCTGTATACCTTGGCGGGGTTGTCGAAAGATGTCTAGCAGGTCCACCGGAGCAGGATTTGACGATGAAGAGAACGAAGACACAAGACAGACCATTCAACCATACACATATCAAAATAGGGGTACAGACTCTGGCGATTTTGTCGAATACCAAAAATAACCAACTATACTAACACCATTATATACTTTAGGAGTGTGCAAATAGTCTGCTAATTTGTTTTAATTCGTCAACCTGGCGAACCCACCTAAGCTAAGTTTGATGGGTTGGAATGTGTGAATTAGGTAAAGAAAATAGAGAGATTGTGTTGGTTGGGGTTAATGATTTTCAACCCGCCTATAATGCAATCTAATCCTTGAGGTATATATACAACACAAAAATTTATAACCTATTATAATGTAAACTTAAGACAAATCAACACTAAACCTAATTAATTTACACAATTTTATTTTGCTCATTCTTCATTTTTTTGCTTTCTTTTAGTTTGTTATTAATTGTTGATTGTTGTTCATCTCTTGATGTTATACTACTGCTGATATTTATTGTCAATGATTTAAACTAATTTAATATAATTTTGTAATTGCAATTTGCTGTAGGTGATTTTTTTTTTTTTATTGTGAATCTAGACTACACAAACTCTTCAATTGTTATTAACACTATTTTAGTTGGATATTTAGATGAATGTGTTATCATTTATACTTACTGGATTGAAAACCTGTTATGCTTCTTAAAAATTTAGAATTTATTAAAATTTATTATCTTTGGTAGAAGCCTTAAACGCGTTAAACTAACATTTACTTGATAAAACTTGTTAAATTTAGTAATCTGTTTGATTTATTTATTTTTTAATTATTCAATTTGTCAAACCGCCTAAATTATTGGATTGAAATTACTTAAAAAATCAACTATTTCACTGGTTTTATAGATAAGCGGGTTGACAATGGACGAAAAATCTCCAACCGCTAAGACGGGTTGAGTAAGAATTTTCTCCCAGCCAATTACTCAACTGATACACTCCTATAATAAACATAGATTGATGCTAACATTTTTATGTTGTACAAAGAGAGATTAAAAGGGTTTAACATGAATAAAATTAATATTTTAGTATTTTTAATTGTTGACATCAAACTAATTAACTATTGACTTAACTGTCAACTAATGAAATAGATGAATTTATAATAAGACCCAAAACTTCATAAAATACATCTTAATTTCTTAAACTACAAAAATATTTATATATTAATTATAAATCTAAATTATCTTTTTAACACACGTTTTAGTATGCATAGCATTTTTCGATGTTAATTCCACAAGTTTGTTAGACATGCATGAACTGTCAATTGCACCAGAATTTCGTGATAGAGGCTGTTACTGAGGTGATGGGTCTATAATGATTCTCATTAACAATTTGTATAGTTTATAGTTATACATTAGCTTTTTTAATAAAAATTATATTAGTTGAATTTATTCATCAAAATATATCAAATATAAAATTATGTGAAAATAAAAGAAAAAATTCTAACAACTTTTATCTTAAGTTATGATCTATTGTCTTATTACCAATTGGGTTTAAAGTATGTAGGGTCCTTTTTATGAGAATAATTAATAAACAATTCGGAAAGGTAAAATAAGAAAAATAATAAAAAAATACAAAATGGAGAGAGAAACGGTTAGGTAAAGAAGAAGGCTAATCGAGTTTGGAGTATCTGGCAGTATGAACACATATCGGATAGTTTAAATCAGAATGCTTTAAGTGCTCGACCATCCATCCTATTTATAACCCTCTAATAGAGCTATTAGGATCAGAATGAGACTTTAAGAGATATAATTGAATTAGGAGAGTTAATCTCTGGGATCAACAGATAAGATCTGCAAATTAACTATTTTCTTGAGAATTAGTGTTCTACTTTAACTCAATTAAGTCGGCTTGCGGGTGTCCTGTGGGTACCCAGCCCACTCAGGTTAAGTACTTGACCCACTCGAGTCAAGTACTCGGGGGGTCACTCGAGTACTCGAGTGGGTGAGTCTCATGGTATGACAAGTCATTTCCTTAGCCACCAAGTCACATGTCTTTCAACGTCCTATGCAGGATCGTACTGTTATTGTCTTCATTATCTCTGGGACATTCTTTCGATTCTCAGAGGAATCTATACTGTTATAGTTTGTGCTATACATGTTTGGCTTTATTCAGTCTGTACTAAGAAACATAATCTGTACTATGTCGTCATAATTAGGTAGTCAGAGCTATATTCACTGCCCGTGCTATCTTCATGGCTTGTGCCATAGTAATATAATCAAAGTAGTCAGAACTACTGTCATAGTCTTTGCTATGTCTCATAGTCTGTACTATGGAATATCTTTATTTGTAGTCAGGGCTACGCTTCATGTCTGTGCTATGGAATATCTTGTGATGAGCATTAATATCTACTGGCCGAGCTACTGAGGATCCCAATAGCTCGGGTTATCATTGGTCTGAGTAGCTCAAAATTCTAATGGTCATTGATTCGAGTAGCTCGAATTTTTAGTGACCCGAGTATGTTAGGCTTGAACCTTTTCGTAACTTGAGTAACTTAGGCTTGTATGCCTGGTTATGCTTCCTTGTACTTTCATGAGCAGTAATTTACAATTAGCCGAGCTACTTAAATCCTAGTAACTTGGTTCACCGGTGGCTCGAGTTATTTAAGTATGGAGCATGGCACTGTGTCATTATACTTGCCTTGAAATAGAAAGCTATAATAGCTATTGGAACTGTTTATAGAGGTCGAGCTATTCATTATCTTAGTAACTCGAGTTATCCCATAGGTCAAGTGACTGGTAGTGAAATACCTTCTTCACATTCATCTGAGCCATTGCAACTGAGCAGCTCGTGTAGGGCGATGTAAACAAGGAGTAACGAAGTGACGCAGTTGAGCAGTTTAGCCACACGCTGCCCGAACTGAGTAGCGTAAATCGAGCTACTCAAACTGGATAACTCAAATCGAGTTGCTCGAGTCCACCTACTCGGATGGTTTGCACTTTTTTCTGAATTTCTTATGGTTTCATCCTTTACATGTACTAGGCATGACCGAAGCTATCTGAGTTACTAGCTAGTCGGATGTATCCTTTTTAACCCTTGAACAACTCACCTGAGTAGCTCGGGCTATAGGCTTGCCTAACTCCATTTTCGCTTATCTACAAAGTCATTTAAAGTCAAATAAATTTTTAGCTTTAAGCTACTTTAGCACCGAATGAGTTTTTTTTACTTATTTAACTTGTGTTTGAACTAATATTTTTTTTTGCTATTTTATTTCGTCTTTAATGATTTTTTTCAGTGTTAGTCTAAATGAGTATACTTTTTAAATTTCTCTCGTCATGAGAAAATAAAAAAGTAATCTTTTTTATCAAAATTTTAAAAAAATTTATATAAAACGAAAAAAATCAACTTAACAAGCTTTTTGGCTTTTTTTTTAGTTCTTTCATCTTTAGTGAACATTTTTTTAAAATGAGTATACTTTTTATAATTCTTTCATCACAAGAACCAAAAAAGTAAAAAAATTAAATTAAAATATAAAAAATTTTCACAAAAGACGAAAAAAAGCTCCGAAAAAAACCACAAGGCTTTTTTTAGTCCTAGGCTTAATTTAAAATAAAAAATCTAATTTTAAGCTAAGTTACCAAACAAGGCCTGAAACCTTGTTGTTTTGGGAGCACACGTGTAATTCCCCT
>JAOTRH010156645.1:0-13025 GCA_034768845.1 Heliamphora exappendiculata | reverse complement strand
TTAAAAATGCATGAAAAGTGATTTATGTTTAAATCGGATTTTTGGTTTAAAAATCATTTTTCATCGTTTTGGTGGATCGAAGTGTATTCTGAGAGTTTTCTTTCGAGGTTTTGGTGTGGGGTTTGGACATGCGAGTGTCCGAGGGTGTTATATGGATGTTTAGAGGCTTGATTTGAGGTTTGGAAGCAAAAATCGTAGCTTAAAAACTTTTTCTAGGCTTGATTAGTTGACTAGATCATCATTATCAGTCGACTGGATCATCTTTCGGGGAGGTTAGTCGACTGAACCTCCCCGGTCAGTCGATTGAACCTCCCCGGTCAGTCGACTGACATGGTACTATTTTGGTTTTTACCTTTAACCGAGAGTTTTCAGTCGACTGGGGGTTGGGATCAGTCGACTGAAGTGCTAGGTGTTTACCCTGGGTTTTTGGTGGTTCCTTTGGGAAGAAAGGTTGGGTTTCTTTTGGAAAAAAGGTTCGATTTTTGCAAAAAAATATGTTTTATTGAAGGTTTGGAGGTAGCCCTTGGGGTTGAGTCTCAACTTCTAAAACGTTTTGATGAAAATATGTTTTTACATATTTTGTTTGATCTCCATGGTTGATGGATTAGATCTCTTTTATATATGTGTTGTATAAATTATTTTATGGATGGTTTTTAAATATTTTCCTAAGATGTACCGTGCCAGTGGGTGTGTTGAGTTGGGCTTCCATTGCTCTATGTTGAAAATCCAAAAGCGCGCGCAAAGTAGATCCCTATGTGTGTTCGGGTTAATCCCTGTAAACGAGGTTGGTGGATGGTTAGTGCCCTTGGGTTGTGAACCCGTAAACTTAGTGGTTGGTGGGTGCTTAGGGCCCTCGAGTTGTGAACCCATAAACTAAGTCGGTTGGCTCCGTTAATGGTGTCGTTGTCATAACTCCGTATAGAACTTGTCATTACCGAGTAGACCTTAAGTGGTGATTAGGGTAATTGACAGAAGTTTATAGTTGTTATCTTTGTCTGTGAGGCAGAGTTAATACATAGGATTATATTTTATCTCTTCTCCTCGGCTGTGTGCCCCGAGTGGAGAATGCTGTATTTTTATTGCTTTTCCTTAAATGTGGCATGATATCTGTCAGGATGATATGCATAGTTTTAAGGATGGAAAACTGATGGTTTTTTAGAGGAAAGCCTTTTAGCTTATGTGGTTAAGCTTATGTGCTTATGATTGCATAACCTGCTTTACAGCTTTATAAAGTCTATTTCTATTGGGCGTCGGCTCACGGTGTGGGATTTTGCTACAAAACCATTTTCAGGTGAACATGCGGAATTGACCTAGATGCAGTGGTGATGGAAGACTTGGTATAGTTTTTCCTAGTTTTGTGACATGTAGTTTACATGTGATGCCTATTTCAAAAGACGAGTTTTGTATGCCTTAAGGCAATATACTTATTCATGTAAGAGAATGCATGTTTACTATTTATGAGAGTTGAACTTTGGGGATCCTTTATCCAAATGTTATATTTTGAGTTGATGGTTTTCCAACTGCAAACCTTATTTTCATAAACGGTGTTATGGTTGGCTTTCGCGTGACCCTGGAGTTTGGGGCGTGACAACTTGATATCAAAGCTCTAGGTTCGAATTCCTAAGAGCCATGAGAATGAGGTACATCACCTTTGTGAGGATGTGCGTGTCCTTAATTACCTGTGTGTTAGCGCTTTGTTAACATACGCATGATAGCTTGTTCAGTATGATAGCGTGTATACGTGGGTATGGAGGTTGGACCTTAGGATTAATTAGTCTTACCTTCGGGCATTTGGATTAACAAACTTGGGAGCCATGTTAGAGGCGCGTTTCGCGGACGTGATTTCTAGCAAAGAATCTAAGTAAGTTATCCAGAGTGATGATTCTTTCTTATTGGTTCTCCTCGGTATGTGAGATGTGATGACATGATCTTAAGTGGCTATGTGTTAGCATGCTTATGTGTATTATGTCTTTTACATTAGCAATCACATGTTGTATGGATGCTTATCATTTTATATTGCTTTCGTATAGAGTTATGTCCATGCGGGGAGGACGAGGTTGAGGTCGAGGCTGTGGCCGTGGTTTTAGCCGAAGGGACGTTCTAGTCCTAGATGTTGGGGATGCTAATGCACCCCATGGACCTGTTGACGGGGGAGATCTATTGCGTGAGATGGTCGACTCCATCTGGCAACTGGCTGAGGCCACTAGGGGAAGAGAGTGCGTACCTGAGCCGAGGGCGATGGTCGCAATACGTGAGTTTTGTCGTCTAGACGCTCCTAAATTTTTTGGGGATCCTAACCCCATGGTTGCCACTGAATGGCTAGAGATAGTTACCAGGATCTTGGACACGCTTCAAATAGAGGAGGATGATCTGAGGGTTACCTTTGCTGCCTTCAAGCTGAAGAGGAGTGCTCAAACGTGGTTGAAGTTTGCTAAAACTACAGTTGGGGGCATTTGGGAGGCATTCACCAAGGTATTTCTTGAGAAATACTTCTCGACGACATTGAGAGATTGCTATAGAGAGGACTTCCTTTTTCTGATGCAATGGACAATGACTGTGATTGAGTATGAGGCTGAGTTTACTAGCCTATCCCAATTTGCACAGAAGATTGTACCCACTGATGAGTTTCGTGCGAAGAGGTTCAAGAGGGGTTTGCGGCTTGCTATCAGAGACAGAGTGGCAACATTAAGGATGCAGGTCTTTATAGAGTTGGTGGAAACTTCCATGAAGGTGGAAGACACTCTGAACGAGACGCGCAAAGACAGAGACAGTAGGGGTCCGCAAGATGGGGGACGTGCATAGTTCTAGGGATGCAGGGATAAGTGTCGACGGACATTTGGTCTGAGTTCTCATCCAATGAGATCATATCCACCACAGTCTTCTATATCCACGCCTCCCATAGCTTCAACGGGAAGGTCGAAGCAGAGAGAGCTTATTTGTTCTAGATGTAGACGGGTAGAACACCGCGCAACAGAGTGCCGTTATCCAGAACCTACAATCGCAGGGGAGGGGGCCAATGGTATGTTTTGAGTGTGACCAGTCTGGGCTCATTCGTAGGGACTGCTCCAGAGGAGAGAGTATGCAGAGTACAACTGGAGCACCTGTTACTCCATCCACCTAGGGATGCCAGCCATCTAGATTTACAGAAAGGGGCACCTCGGTACAGTCGGGCAAACAATCGATAGTTTAGAGCCACAGTGGACAGGCCAGAGCACATGTTCTTGTAGATCCCAATTCATCCAGAGCATCGGTCGTGTCCGATGCTGCTGCTACCACCTTCATGATCAGAGGTACTCTTCTACTCTATAGATCATGGGCCAATGTTCTTAGCGACACGGGAGCATCACATTCGTTTATATCATCTTCTTTTGGATCTGCTTTAGGTTTGAAATCAGACTTGTTGGGTAATGTTTTGAGCGTGGAGACCCCAGTTAGTGGGAGTGTGATGCTTAGTCTTATTTGTAGATCCTGCGTGTTGGAGGTCGCTAGTCGTTATTTAGAGTTTGACTTTATCATTCTAGACATGATCGCATTTGATGTCTTCCTAGGAATGGATTGGCTGACCACCTATCGTTCCTTTATCGATTGTGGTTGACGAAGGGTAATAATTTGTACGCCCACGGGAGATTGCTTTTGCTTTGTGGGCGACCAGGATGAGGGTTTAGTATTTATGCCCGGAGTTTTGCAAAACTAGAGCAACCTGGGTTCCCTCTTTGTAGCTCTCATGTTGGATGAGGGAGTTGGGGTTCGAAGAGAGTTACCTCTGGTGGTTTGCGACTATCTAGATGTCTTTCCTGACAATCTGTTCGACTTGCCACCGAACCGGGAGGTAGTGTTCTCTATTGAGCTGATTCCAGGAACTATTGCCATATCCATGTCGTCTTATCATTTTGCACCTGCTGAGTTGCGTGAAGTCAAGGTACAGCTACAAGTGTTACTGAATATGGGGTTTGTGCGCCCAAGTACTTCGCCGTGGGGAGCTCCTGCTCTTTTTGCCAAGAAGAAGGATGGATCCTTGTGATTGTGTATCGACTACCAGAAGCTGAATCCGGTGACGGTAAAGAACAAGTATCCTATGCCGAGGATAGATGATTTGTTTGATCAGTTAAAGGGGTCGAGTTGCTTTCCCAAGATTGACTCGTGATCAGGGTACCACCCGTTGAGGATTAGGGATGAGGACATAGCGAAGACCACTTTTCGGACTCGCTGTGGTCATAATGAGTTTCTAGTCATGCCGTTCGGTCTGACGAATGCCCCTGCTATGTTTATGGGTTTGATGAACCGAATCTTCCATCCTTATCTAGACAATTTTGTGGTGGTGTTTGTTGATGATATTCTCATCGACTCACCCACTAGGGAGGCGTACGAGGACCATCTGCGTATTGTTCTACAGACTTTAAGAGTGCATCGCTTGCATGCAAAGTTCGAGAAGTGCGAGTTTTAGATGTCTGAGGTGAGTTTCTTGGACACGTAGTGTCGACAGACGGAGTAGCAGTGGATTCATCGAAGACAGATGCTATGACGGGTTAGGAGTGACCGAAAACGTCTTCGAGATCTGTAGTTTTCTAGGTTTAACAGGTTATTATCGGCAGTTCGTGTAGAATTTTTTGAGACTTGCCGCGCCGATGATGCGTCTAGCGCAAAAGGGAGTTGTGTTTATCTGAAGTGAGTCCTGTGAGTCGGCATTCCAGGAGCTGAAGACGAGGTTGACTAGTGCACCAGTGTTGATTATCCCAGAATGAGGCTTAGGGTATACAGTGTACTGTGATGCATCACACGACGGTTTAGGTTGTGTTCCGATGCAGGGAGGTAAGGTTGTAGCCTATGGTTCTCGACAGTTGAAGACGCATGAGAAGAACTACCTGATGCATGATCTAGAGTTGGCAGCCGTGGTCTTTGCCTTGAAGACATGTCGTCACTATCTGACCACTTTGAGGTTTTCTTCAATCATAAGAGTTTGAAATACTTATTTTCGTAGAAGGACCTGAACTTGTGCCAACGACGATGGATGGAGTTGTTGGAGGATTATGATTTTGACTTGCAGTACCATCCAGGGAAGGCCAATGTTGTGGCTGATGCGCTTAGTAAGAGAACTCACAGGTCGTTAGCTTCTGTGGCTATACGCAAGTGGCATAGTACCATCTAGGGAAGGCTAATGTTGTGGCTGATGTGTTTAGTAGGAAAACTCACAGGTCGTTAGCTTCTGTGGCTATACGCAAGTGGCACATGTTTGGAGAGATTGGGGTGTCTGATTTGTGTCTCGGAGAGATAACGACGGGTGCCAGTTTGTTCCCAGTAGTTCTTCGACTTGCCGTAATTGCATGAGTGCTAGAGGTCTAGCAAATGGATCAGGAAACTTAGATGATACAAGATCATGTTACTAGTGGAGAGGAAATAGCAGGTTGGGTTGTGGGTTTAGATCAAATTCTGAAATTGGTCGGGAGGCTGTTTGTGCCAGAGTCATGTCGTACAGATATACTACATGAGTGTCATCATTCTCGCCTTGTTGTGCATCCATGAGGCACGAAGATGTATCATAACCTACGTCATTAGTTCTGTTGGATGGCAATGAAGAGAGATGTGATCTAGTTTGTTTCTCGGTGCCTTAGCTGCCAAAAGGTGAAGGCGGCACACCAGAGAATAGTTTAAAAATTTATCATGTTAATGCTAACCTAGTTTAATTTGGGGATATGCATGTTTTAATTACTTTATATAAAATTATATTTAAAATAGTTTAGCTTATTTTGTTAATAATTCGTGTTTAGATAATTTTAGTAATTTTTAGCATGTTTCCCCTTCTTTGAATCATGTTAATTTTGATGATATCGCATGTGGGTTTGTTCATGCATCATTTAGTTAGAAATTACATGCTGTAAGACTTAGGATTTTATTTCTTTATTTGTTTCGCTTTGGTGTTCTATATACATATGTTATGAATTTTTTTATTTAATTTTAGATGTTCTCTCTTTGCCTCCACTTTCTTTATTTGCATGCATTTGAGAAATCTTATTAAAGAACCAATAATTATTAGTAGAGGCCAACCTTTTGGTTGGGCGAACGGGGTGCCTAACACATTCCCCGATTCGTACCTTAGCCCCCGAACTCTCTTTCTCTGGTTAAACGTTTGAAAGATTAGTATCCATTTTTGTTTTTCTTCCTTTTCTCAAAACCCAAGTGGCGACTCTATTTTTAATAGAAAGAGGTTTTCAAAATTTAGCCTTATAAGTGTTAAAATATTTTTCGAACATCTTTTGAATTTCTTATTTTTGACAATTTTAAAAACCCTAAATCCCGGCGCCATAGTATTTTCTGGCAACTCCGCTGAGGACTAGTTTCCAAAATCAAATAAGAGGGCTAGACTTGAAAATATCATTGGTTCTTAATATGTATTTCTCATTTGCATTCTCGCAAGCATATGCATTGTTCTTAACCCCCCTGCTTGGTCGACCTGATGCCTGAACGTTCATCCATTTCGGGAATTGTTGGGAAGACGAGAAACCCTTACTGACTGTGCGCTATTATAGGTGCAGTAAAAGAGTTCAGGTGTACTGTTTGACCATGTCTTGCACCACTCCAGGCATGGAAGGTATATTTCTGGCTCTCTTCAGAAGGTATTCTGTTCGATTAACTAAAATTGGCCTTTTACATATAGTAGCTTTGAACCCTCCATTAAGTGCTACTAACCCTAGTTGGATTATGTGTTTTGTTAATTGTATGTTTTGTTTGCCTTTGTTAAGGTTGTTTGTTCGAATTAGACTAGTCCCTTTTTTGGTTCGGCCCGAATTTTCTATGACCCTTTGTTTAGGTTAGTTTTTTCTTCGGGTTCTTACCTGGGTTTTGATCTTCACCTTATCTGGCTTTCTCACTGTAGTTTTCTTCTCAGGGTTATGCCCGTGTTTTGTTCTGTAGCCTCCAAGATAACTTCTCTATCTTTTGGGTTCTTCCCAGGTTGTTGGTTTTAGCCCCATTGTTTTATTAGGCTTGCTTCCTTCGAACCCTTGTTAGACCCGTGTGAGCTAGCATCACTTTCCTACCAGAGTGCTGCCTGTTTTCCCTTAGAATCTTAGAATAAATCGGTCCCTTCAGCCCAGTTCTATTTTCTTGCCAGAGTGCTGCCTATTTCTCTATTAGATATTTTGGATAAACATTCCCTCTAGAATCTGGTTGTTTTCTTTCTCAGCCATCATCTTGGTTTTCGGGTGTCCATTTGTTATGTTTCTAGTATGAGCCTAGCAGGGACATTGTTTCAATTTCAGTGATTATCTGCTTATGGTATGCTATTCTGGGTATCTGAGATGTTTGCTATTTGTCATCAGAATTCTTGTCTGAGAAGTGTTTGATACTGGTTTTTCTGCATTTGGAATCCAGGTTTTCTTTGGGTTTAGATCATTGAGCCAAGAAGATTACACTCGGCACGTATCTGGGCTTGGTCAGTAGAAGGAAAACTCTATAGAATATCTAGACAACCAACTAAATCATCTAAAATGGCAGAGAATGAGGTGAACTTAACAGCTTTGATGAAGGCAATCACGGAGATACAACGGGCTATGGAATAGCAAACCTAGGCTAAAAATCAATGCCAAGTGCAGATTCGGGCAATTCAGGTTTGTCTGCCCAGCGTAAATGGACAGCCGGATGATATGAATGAGAATGAAGAAGAGTTCTGGGATAATAACCAGGGACAAGATGCACCGCAAGTTGCTGTGCCACCTCAGGTTCCCCGCCTGATTGTGATAGAAGAAGAGAACACTGTTTAGTCCAGGGAGTCCGCACTGGTGGAGAAGATTGATCGAATGGAGAAGGTACTGAGAAAGGAAAAGGGAGTAGAAGAATACACGCTGGATGTAGGTGGTTTGTGTTTATTTCCAGATGCCAAACTACTAAAAAAATTTAAGATGCTAAAGATATAGAAGTTTGATGGCACCGGAGATCCCTGGATTCATCTAAGGATGTATGTTGGCACTCTCACCTTCATGGGGATCGATAATTAGATCAAGGACCAATTGTTCCACCGGTCGCTTTTTGGGGCAGCACAGAGATGGTTGCTCTCTCTAGAGGTGGCTACGACTAGAACTTGGGAAGATATAACCACTGCATTCATCAGTCAATACAGTTACAATGTTCAGCTGACGTCACCACCCGAGAGCTAAAAATAACCCATCAGGAGAATCGAGAATCAATCGTGGATTTTTTAATCCAGTAAAGAGGGAAAGCAGCCAAGATGATGAACCGTCCTACTGAGAAAGAACAAGTGAAAATCATGGTGAAAAATTTACAATCCCCTCTGAAGCGTTACCTTATCACATAGCCCCTCTCTACCTTCGAGTAACTATTTGACGCTGCAATACAAATTGAGGATGCCAATCAGTCTGGAGACATTAAGAAAGCCAAGCCCAGTCAAAAACCAAGAAGGACCTTCCCTGCTAACAACCAAAACCAGTCTGCTTCTGCCAACCTTATTTCTCGCTCGAACGAGGTTAACCTTTTGACCCCTTCATCCTTCGTCCAACAATCAAACAATACCCAGCAGTCAAACAACAGTCAGCAGCCGCAACAAAGGACAAGGAAAGTCTTCACTCCCCTTAACATTTCATTATCGACAGCCCTGAATCGACTTGTCGAGAAAGGGCTTATCAAGTCATTGGACCCCATGCCCATACTTGATCCCCTACCACTACGGTCTAATGCTTCTCAGTACTGCGCCTACCACCAGGGTCACGGACATTTGACTGATAAGTGTATGAGGCTGCATCATGAGATCCAGAATCTTATCGACAACAAAGTAATCTCGCCACCATTTGCTACTCCAAAGCCAAATGTCTCAACCAACCCTCTACCAAACCATGCCAAGCAAGCTGGGTTAAACTGCATGTATCTAGGATAATCAGAAGATCTGAGCCAGTACATTTTTTCAGCGCATCTACCATGCTTGCATGTTTCGTCTACTGAGGATTAGATAGCTTGTTCACTGATTATGGCTGGGAATGGCTGGGATATGATGGAGGAACAGAATGATGATGCTTGGAAAGGGTAATAGATGGCAATCCGAGCTAACCAACAAGAAGAAGAGGAGCGTAATGAGGAAAATGACTAGCCATTGGACTACCCTGCGCGGCTATATGGATTTGGCCATGTGCTCAACGGCATTACCCTTCCTCAACTCTTTGAAGAGGAGATATATTTTGATGATATGCATTCCTATTGGTTATTGAGGGTTGTGCTGAAATCAGATGGGGCTGAATGGACTGACTTCTGGGCAACTCAGGAATAATAGGTGGGTTTTATTAGAGAGGACATTGGGGAAGAGGTCGACAATACGTAGGCCATTGAGGATGAATAGGAGAGAAGAGGAAGAACAGTAAGCGCTGACTTAAATGATCTATGGGCATTTAAAAGCCTCTCTGTGCATGGATAAGGTAAAGCAGACTGAAAGTACAATGTCGGAATTGTGGGATCCTGAGGAAGGTGTAGAACATCTAACAAGAAGTGGGCAGCATTTCAAGCTAGCTCAGTTGGAAAAAAGGGCAACCAAGCGGGAAGGGAAAAGAGAAAGAACAGGAAGAAGAGGACGACGTTGTACTGGAGCAGCTGAAGAAGACACAGGCTAACATTAGCATATAGGGCATGCTGATGGCTTCACATCGGCATCAGCATCGACAAGCCGTGTTGAAAGTTCTAAACAAAGCCAATGTATCTATAGATGCGACCCTTGAACAGTTGATTGGATCAATACTACTGGTTGCAGAGCCCAAAGGGGTTTCTTTTTCAGAGAAAGATTTGCCATTAGAAGGGAAGAATCACAGTAAACCTCCGCACATTACAGTTAAGTGTTTAGAAAAGAGGGTCCTAGTAACGCTAATCGACAACGGATTAGCCTTTAACGTTTTCCCACTCAGGATTACAGTTTCCCTTGGGATGAAACCAGACCAGTTCACACCCTGTAGTTAAGGAGTTTGGGTCTACGATAACACAAGGAGGGATGTGTTGGGACTAGTATCGTTTGTAGTATAAGTAGGGCCTCTATAAACTTCAGTTGAGTTCCATGTACTAGATGTGCCAGCCTCTTTCAATCTACCGCTGGGCAGGCCTTGGTTACACAACCCAAACATCCAGGTAGTGCCATCTAGTCTCCATCAAAAGCTAAAGTTGATAAAAAAAATGGGGTGGTACTAACCATCCACGGAGAAGATTGTATTCAACCTCCAAGAGGAGAGGGCTCGACTCTCTTGGAGGTTCAGCGTGCAAAGGTGATGTGTCGTTAAGTGGGTTCCAATTCAATGAAGCTCAGGCTGTGCAGATGCTATTGAAGGAAGAGGAAAATCACATCGGCCCGCGAGCGGCTACAATGATGAGGAAAATGTCTTACTTCCCAGGAATGAGGTTGGGTAGCAAACAACAAGGTATTCCGGAACTTATCCAGGTATTGCCAATTTTGCACCATTTCGGTCTTAGGTACAAGCTAACGGAGAAAGATTCGAAATGGCGTAAAAGGGAATGGAAGGTTAAACACTCAAAAATGCTCAACGGCTACCTTATCAAAGAAGGAGAAGATTTCCTATACTATGGCTTCCCCGAGCGGTGGATTGATGAAGAAACCAATCAGAAGTTGCCAGGATTGGAAATCTTCTTTGGCCATCAATTATCTGATACGGAAGAAGTTGAAATAGTGGAAGGGGAAGAGGAAGGAAAGAAGATCCAAGTGGAAGATTGGGCAGATAAGCTTGATGGTATCGATATGGGAGTATTGTTCTTTGAAAAGATGGCTCAGCTGCATGTAACTGACCAAGACTACTTCATGATGGGATTCAGCACACCCACTAACTGCACCAAGCTCAATGTAGATGCGGCAGCAAAAAAAAAGTGAAGAATTAAACCTTAGAGTCTTGTAATGTACACGTTGTCTATCTTGAGTTTAGGTCTGAGTCAGAGTCTGTAGTTGAGGGCATGCCTGTTTGTGCACCTCCCCCTGCTTTTTCCTTCAAGCTTGTAATCCCCTCTTTCTTTAATGAAATAAACGAGATTTTTGGTTACTCTGCTTTGTTTGATTTATTTCATATGCTTTCTGATGATGTTGAATTTGACGGGGATATGCCTAAAAAAATAAAACTTTTAATAAAAAAAGAAGAAAAAATGCACACCCAACCAATAATTAAAGAAACTTTATCAATAAATCTGGGTAATGAAACTAACCCATAAAATGTACAAATCTGTTATTCTTTATCCTTAGTTGAACGTGAACAATTAATAGCTTTAGTAAAAGAATTGAAAGATGTATTTGTATGGTCTTACAGGGATATGCTCAGAATTGATTCCAACATTGTCCGACACCATATCCCCTTGTACCCTGATGCTAAACCGGTCAAACAAAAGTTGAGACGGATCAGGCCAAAATGGGCTCTGAAGATCAAAGAAGAAGTTTCCAAACAGATCAACGCTGGATTCTTGATGGTAACTGAGTATCCAAAGTGGGTAGCCAATATCGTGCCGGTTCTAAAGAAGGACAGTTGCATCCGGGTCAGTGTAGATTTTTTAGATCTTAACAAAGCCAGCCCAAAGGACAACTTTGCAATGCCACATATCGATGTTTTGGTAGACAGTACAGTAGTGCATGCCTTGTTATCGTTTATGGATGGCTTCTCTGGGTATAACCAAATCCTGATGGATCCCGAGGACAGAGAAAAGACGACGTTCACTACACCCTAGGCCACTTATTGTTGTCGTGTTATGCCATTTGGTCTGAAGAATGCTGTGGCAACCTATTAGAGGGCTGCCACTACGTTATTACATGGCATGACACATAAGGAGGTTGAAGTGTATGTGGACGACATGATAGTCAAGTCCAATGAATGAGATGGCCACATCGTAGCACTGCGAAAGTTCTTTGAAAGGATTCAAAAATACAGGATGCGGCTCAACCCACAGAAGTGTGCCTTCGGAGTTACTACCGAAAAAATACTGAGATTTATGATCACTCATCGGGGCATCGAGGTCGACCCATCAAAGATTAAAGCAATCCTGAAAAGGCCTCCCCCGAGGACCGAGCGAGATGTCAGGGACTTCCTGGGTAAGATATAGTTCATCAGTCGATTCATCGTAAAGCTGATAACTACATGTGAGCCGCTGTTCCGCCTTCTAAAGAAAGGAGTAAAATTTGAATGGGATCAGAAATGCCAAGACGCCTTCGATGCCATGTGATGGTACCTGCAAAATCCACCTATTCTGGCTCCTCCCAATGCTGATAGGCCATTGATCCTCTATTTATTAGTGACTACTTCAACCATGAGATGTATGCTGGCACAAGAGGGAGAAACTGAAATCGAAAAGGCAGTCTACTACTTGAGTAAAAAGATGACAGGGTCTGAGATACGCTACACACCGCTGGAAAAGACAAGGTAGGCTTTGGTTTGGGCATTCCAAAAACTGAGGCATTACATGGTGTCCTTCACGGTGAATATCATCTCCCGGATGGACCCGTTAAAGTATTTGTTTGACAAGCCGATGCCGACAAGTAAGTTGGCTCAATGGATGCTATTATTATCAAAGTTTGATCTTAAATATGTCACCCAAAAGTCAATCAAAGGTAGAGCGGTGGCAGAGTTCCTGGCCAACCAACCAGTTGAGGGAGGTGAAGACACAGATTTCTAGTTTCTTGACAAACAACTAATGAAAGTCAGGGATGACAAGTGGACTCTATACTTCAATGGTGCATTTAATCAGTATGGCTATAGAATAGGAGTTATTTTTGTCACCCCTGATGAATCACACGTGTCGTTACCTTTAATGCTCAATTTTAAAATTACTAACAATCAAGCCGAGTATGAAGCATGCTTAGTCAGATTGGAAGCAGCCTTTGAACTAGGGGCAAGGAAACTAGAAGTCATCGGAGACTCGGCACTAGTGGTCTCACAAGCAAGAGGAGAATGGAAGGTCAGGGACATAACATTGACTCTCTACCATCAAGAGCTGGAGAAGCTGATATCATGTTTTGAATCAGTAATCTTTACCCATGTGGCAAGACTGCAGAA
>JAOTRH010156634.1:0-13026 GCA_034768845.1 Heliamphora exappendiculata | reverse complement strand
TAACTGACGGTGGGGGAAAAGAGAAAGGTGTCGCAGTGGTGGTGGCAGTCACCACTTCTCATTCTTCTTCCCAAAACCTTCCTTCATCTCCCAGAACTTGATTTACCGAATCGAAGAGAGGGAGAAGATGACAGGAGGAAGAGAGGGGAAGACCGAAGGAATAGTCGATGATGACAATGGCGCGGGCGTCGGCGGCAGTGTGTGACGTCGGCGGCACTAATAAGCGGTGGTGCGAAGGTCCGCGAAGTCCGATCGCGCATCGCGCGCGCCTCTTGTTTCTTCTCCTCCCTTTGTTTTCCTCATCCTCAGCTTCGGCTGAGACGAGGTTTAATTTATTTTATATATTTCTTTTTTCTTAAATATTCTAGAACTTACCAAATCATTAAACTAACAATTAATATAATATATGTGTGTAAATACACATTATATAAAAGCTTACCTTATATTATTCTTCCAAATTAATCTTGATTAACTTCAAATAACATAATTAGAATTAATTTTAACACCACAGAATTAATCACAAATTAATATCTCAAGACCTTTCTCCGTGCCAACCGCATACAGTGTTCCATATTAATCATCAAATATTATTTTCAATAATTTAAATCACATCAAAAACATTAATTTATTAATTAAAAAAAATAAAACGTACCGGGTCACTACACATCAGGTCGACCAAGCAGAGGGAGTTTGAAGAACAATGCATATGCATGCGAAAATAAAAATAAAATTTTTTATTAAAAACCAATGATGTTTTCGAGTCTAACCCTCTTGTTTGATTTTGGAAACCAGTCTCTAGCAGAGTCGTTAGAAAATACTGTAGTGTTGAGATTTTGGGATCATTTTAAAAAATGTTCAAAAATAATAAATTTAAAGAATATTTAGAAAAAAATTTTAACACCTTGAAAATCAAATTTTAAAAACCAATTTTTGTTGAAAATAGAGTCGCCATTTAGTTTTTGAGAAAAATTAAGAAAAATAAAAAAGGTTACTATCTTTAAAACGTTAACCAGAGAAAAAGAGTTCGGGGGCTAAGGTATGAATCAGAGAAGGTGTTAGGCACCCCGTTCGTCCAACCGTAAACTTGGCCTCAACTAATTATCATTAGTTCTTTAATATGATTTCTCAAATGTATGCAAATAAAGAAAATTGGGGTGAAGAGAGAATATTCAAAATCAAGTATATAAAAAATACATAAAATATGTACTTAACACTCCAAAATAAATAAGTATCAAAAAAATAATCCTAAATCCTATGACATGCAATTTCTATTAAAGAATATATAAAACACATTCTCATACAATATTGTTTAAACAACCAAAACTAGCATGCTTTGGTTAAAAGAAAAATATGCTAAAATTTTCGAAATCACCTAAATATGGATTGCTAACAAAAATAAGCTAAACCATTTTAAATAAAATTTTAAAGTAACTACTAAATGTAAAAAAAAAAGAAAAGATATACAAAGATTCTATGCTTTAAAAAAAAGTTTACTAACAAATAAAACTAAAATAAAGATGTTTTATAACAAAGGAGAATTTTGAGAATCTAAAAACAAAAAAAAAAGTAAAGAAGAAACAAAAACATAATGCAAAAGGTTAGAAAACCTAACTTTTTACATTTTTATGCATTTTTATGATTTTTAGGTTTTAACAAAATGAAAAGAAACAATCGAAATAGAAAAATAAAAGAAAATAGAATAAAATAAAAGAAATAAAAAGAATAATGGAGTTTTTTTTTAAAAAGAAAATTATGAGGCTATTTAAATGATGAACACTAGCTTAGAAAGAATCTTTCACTATTTTTGGGTTTTCAAAAAAAAAACCTCAAACAAAATGATCATAAGGCTATAAAGAAAATGAAATTTTGTAAAAAAAACAACTATTAATATTAAAAGAAATACTAACAAAGAAAAATTAAATTAATATTTTAATTAGAGAAAAGATAAGTAATAAAAACTAATAACAAAAGAAAGTAATAAAAAACATGCTTAGAAAATGAGATTACACTAAAAGAAAAGAAGAGAAGAAAAAGAAGAAGAAAATGAAATTAAAAGAACATTTAAGCTATAATTAAAAGAGCATTTAAGTTGGTGCTAGCAAAACAAATGAAATTAAAAGAAAAAGAAAAAAAAATACTAATATTTAAATAAAATATAAAATTAAAACTTAAAAAAAAGCGAAAATAAAAATGCTATAAAATAAATTTAAAGCTAATAAATAAAGTGCTAAAAAAGTAAAATTAAAATAATACTAGAAGAAAATAAACACTAAACTAAAAGAAAATAAAATGGAACATTAAAATAATATTAAAAAAAGAAAATAAAATGCTAGTAAAATAAAATTAGACTAACTAAAAGAAAATAAAATAAAATAAAGTGCCAGAACATTGAATTAACATAAAAGAAAGAAAATAAAAGAAATGAAATGCTAGAATTTAATTAAATGGGTATAATATTAACTATTATAACCATTTTTATGTAAGTGCTTAGATTATAACGATTAACAACATTGTAAATTACAATCGCAAGAAATATTAGCACTATTTAATAATGTAGTTAAACTTTAATACAAAAAAGTAAATAAATAAACAAGTAAACTAAAATTTGAATTTAAACATAAATGTAGCAATTAATAAGTAGAGCAAGAATTGAAATGAATATGTGAATATTAACCCGATCACTTCAAAAGAGAGAAAATAGAGCTAGAATGACTGGGGATCCAAACGGAATACCTCGATTGCTAAGGAATCCTCAAATCGGGATATGGGTGAGCAATTTGATCATCGAGTGATGATCCAAGCAAGGGTTTGGAACTATCGGAGGCTCGAATCTCGGTAAGGCTTTGGCGTCGAGGCTCGGAATTGCTCAGCGACTTGGCAGAGCTTCTCTCACTAAACCTCTCTATATTTTTATGTCTTTCAAAACGTACTGGAGGTACGGTATTTATAGAGTTTTTCAACCAATGAGATGCTGCCACGTTTTAAAACACGTCAGGCCATTTGAAGTTGGCGGCCGCCACAATGCAAGTTGGCGGTCGCCATGTTGAAGTTGGCAGTCGCCATGTTGGAAAAAAGTTTCACATGGTTCTATTGGCAGTCGCCACTTCTGGCAATGACTTGAGCAACAAGTTATCGATGGTTTGGTACAACTTCATTGGTTTTGAAGGTTTTTTATGGTTGGATTCAATTACTGAGCTTGGATCACTTCCCGAGTATCGAACTGAGACATCATTCTAACTGTTTTCATCGTCGAATTCACCTAAGCTTGGGTGGGGTCAAATTGGGGTGTCTACACCATTATGAGGAACTTAGTTTCCATTTCTGCATTGGCTAAAGACGGATATTTGGTTTATTTTAATAACTCTGTGGTTATTAAGGATAATAAACAGGTTATCTATTCTGGTATATTGGTGGATAATCTTTATATTATTACTCCAATCTCTCCAACACTGCAACTAACTGAAATGAATATTACATCTATATTATCATATATGAGAAAGTTTCTTTTTTTAATGAACCAAATGTTTATTTGGCACTTAGGCTTGGGTCATATTAATCTAAAAAAGATAAACAAACTGGTAGTAGATGAACCTTTGTGTTCATTGGAAGAGGAGGCACTTACAGTCTGTGAATCTTGCTTAGAGGGTAAGATGACCAAGAGACCCTTTTCAACCAAAGACTAGAGCTAAAGAATTGTTGGAACTGGTTCATTCTGATGTGTGTGGTCCTATGACAATCCGGGTTAGAGGTGGCTTTGAGTACTTTGTTAGTTTCATTGATGACTACTCAAGGTATGGATACATTTACCTGATGCACCGTAAGTCTGAATGCGTTGAGAAATTTAAAGAATTCAAGGCGAAAGTGGAGGCGGAGAAGCATATAGACAAAAGTATCAAATCACTACGATCCGACCGTGGTGGGGAATACCTCTTTGGACAATTTAAGGACTACTTGTCATTAAAGGGAGTTATATCTCAGTTGACTGCACCTGGCACTCCACAACAAAATGGTGTAGTAGAAAGAAGGAATAGGACTCTTATGGAGATGGTAAGGTCTATGATGAGTTATTCAGGTTCACCAGATTCGTTTTGGGGACTCGCTTTAGAGATAGCGGCTTACATTCTGAACTTGGTACCTTCTAAGTCAGTACCTTCTACTCCCATAGAATTGTGGATCAGGCGTAAACCTAGTCAGAAACACATTCGGATTTAGGGGTGTCCAGCACATGTGCTGGAAAAGAACGTGGGTAAGTTAGAACCAAGAACATAAGTTTGTTTCTTTGTGGGGTTTTCCAAGAAAACGAATGGTGGTCTATTTTATAATCCTAAGGATCAGTAGGTCATTGTTAGCACCAATGCCCGATTCATAGAAGAGGATTTTATTATGCATCACAGGCCCAAAAGCAATATTGTTCTGGAAGAACTGAGAGAAAATACTAGTATAACGGAAGAGGAACCACAAGTCACTGATATTCCATTACCTCGTCGTAGTGGGAGGATTACCGGGACAGGTGCAAATTAAGAACAGGGTGCTGATGCACAGGGTTCAAATTTTGCATAGCCTGTTACTGCTAGTACACAACACAGGTAGTGCCTCGTCGTAGTGGGAGAGATGTTCATCAACCTGACCGCTATATGTTCTTGAGAGAGTCTTTTGACAAGATTCTGGCAGAATTGGATACCGAGCCCTATAACTACAATGAAGCACTACAAGACAAAGATGCAGATCTTTGGCAAATGGCTATGAATTCAAAGATGAAATCTATGTATTCCAATCAGGTCTGAGAACTTGTAGAACCACCCGAAGGAATAAAACCCATTAAATGCAAGTGGATCTACAAGAAGAAGAGAGGAGTAGACAGGAAGGTTGAAATCTTTAAAGTTAGGCTTGTTGCTAAAGGGTTTACTCTGAAAGAAGGGATCGACGATGAGGAAACCTTTTCGCTGGTAGTCATGCTTAAGTCTATCTGGATTCTCTTATCCGTTGCTGCACATTTTGATTACGAAATATGGCAAATGGACGTCAAGACAGCTTTTCTTAACGGAAGTCTTGACAAGTGTATCTATATAATACAACTAAACAGATTCATTACAAAGGGCCAATATCACATGTTGTGCAAGCTTAAGAGAACCATTTAAAGACTTAAGCAGGCATCGAGGTCTTGGAACACTCGGTCTGATCAAGTTATAAAGTCTTATGATTTTGATCAAAGTCCAAATGAGTCATGTGTGTACAAGAAGCGTGATGGAAGTATGGTGATCTTTCTAGTGCTTTATGTAGATGATATCTTGCTCATCAGAAACGATGTCGGGGCATTATCTACGGTTAAAGTATAGTTATATGGGCAATTCGATATAAAGGACTTGGGAAAAATGCCAAAACACACAGGTCAGTCGATTAGACCCCCAATCCAGTCGATTGAAAAACCTTATGGAAATTCAAAACATCCCACCGCCTCAAGTTCAGTCGACTGGACCCTCCTAGTCAGTCGACTGAACCACCTTCCAGGACGTTCAGTCGACTGAATTTAGCCTCTCAGTCGACTGAATCCATACTGGTTCCAAAACTATTTCTAGAATTCAATTTGAGTCCAAAAATCACCACTCAAACAACCCTTTTTTGAACTCGAACAAGTGTAAAACTCATATACACTTGCTGTTCTACCATAAAGAAAGAAAAAACCCAATTCACTTAGATCAAAAGTTGACTCAAACTCCGTAAACACTTAAACATTCTCAAAATAAACTGGGTCAGTGTCTCACAACTCTCCCCCCTTAAAGGAATTTCATCCTCAAAATTCAACACTGCTTTACAAGCCAAACGCAGCCCATCAATCATCAACAACCTCTGGTGCAAACCCAACAATACTACACAACAACAAAATGCCCCGGCAACATGTGCAACAGCAGACATGCCTCAGCAACTGAAGCCCCAAAACTGAAGTTGTCACATAACTGATACCAAGAATACACATCCTTAAGGAATCAACCTCCATACAGACTGTTCACACGTGCAAGTTCTACTGACACCACGGTCTTTCATGAAACATCCATGAAATGTCGGATCAAAATCTAACTCACGCCACCAAACCTCAAGGTCTAACTCTCACCGAGCATAAACCACTCCGACAACGAACGCCTCATACAAGACCAATCCACCATGGAACTCGGTCCAAAACCACTCTCTACTCTAGGGCATAAAGACTACCTTCCTGTTCTCACTACCACAAGCTGGCTCAATCGTGCATTATAATGCACACCAAAGATAAACTCCACGAGGCCAAACACACGACGTCGAACCCTGACATCGATCACACGAAGGTACACAACCCGTGCACAAGCTTTCCTCAAGTTCTGACGCTCACCAAACATTTACTAACCTTGTTATCACATCATCACCCTACTGATGCTAACATCGTCATCTTGAAGTTGACACAATACTCATCCATGAGCAACAACACAAACATCGAACCCTAGAGAGAAACTCACTTATTCACCTAGAACACCAAGGAATGCATCACAACCAAACCTTTATCCTCTACTCAATCTCAGATCACGAACCACAATTCTCACCCAAGAAAAACACCAGGTAAAACACCATTGTCTGGGACAAAGTTCCACACAACCAAAAACTGACCTGGCATCACAGCAACAAAGTCACCTGACTCTAGCAAGTCACTTGACCAAACACGTCATGTATACAGAACACCTCATAGGTACCAAATAACCTGCATAAACCCAATCATGTCTCCCGTGCAACAGCACATCACTACTCATTACTACACAACTCAACGCCTCGTCATCGGATCAATGATACCAAGGCTACAGACCAACCTCAAATCAAACACAATCTCCGTCGTCCGACAAAACAACATGATGACTGTCATCCGACATCCACTCCAACTCATAACACATAACTTAATCCCCTGAGTCCACAATAGCAAAACATTCGAACCAAAGACACCAACCAAGACTTGCATCTTACATTTAGCAATTTCCTCACATCCAGAACTCATCATAGCCCTTTCGTTCCCATCCAAACGATCATGTCGGTTCGAACAGGCTACGCCAACTAAGGCTTCTTAAACATCATATCCTTCCTAATCCATACGTTATCACACTCTTGGGACCACCGTCCACACAAACAACAGTTATGCCAAAGCACAACACTTACCACAGTCGACTGCCACTCGTCGACTCCAAGAACTCTAAGCAGTTCCAAGCCCCAAACAATACCCAAGCCAGACTCACAAAAGTCTACCAAAAACTCATCATACACATATTACAAATGTACTATTTTGAAAAAATCCCCGCTCTGCCAAGAGCTAGAAGTACAACCATACGCACACAACGGTTAACGATCCTCAACTGATCACTGCAAAAGAACTCTACGTCTTAACACCAACTCCCTTGTCCATAAAAAACAAACAGCATAGGGAACGCAACCCATACGGTTCAGCCATCATACAAATAAGCCACACTGACTAGGTTACCATGACCTATCAGGTTTACCACACTCACACATACTCTTTTACGGTCTTCCACCGCAAGAGAATACCAGCCCCATCATGCAATTCTTTACAGTTCCCAACTGCGAGAGCAATCGAATCCCAAGTTACACATACAGACGTTCAGATGTAGAGCGTGTCGCACCACGCATCAAAGCTATGAAGAATTTGTCTTATAATCACCCAATCATGGTGACACAAGTTCCCGAGTCATAACTCCAAGGGTCACAACACGGGTACAAATCCACTGAGATTCCATAGTCTCAGAACACAACCAAATCGAAACCAATCAAGAACCAAGCATCTATGTCCAACCAAAATGAAACAACTCGCATGAGACAATCATCTATAAAACTATCGTCTGCAAGAAATCTCTCTCTTCTTCCGTCTAAAGGAAAGACAAAGGCCAACAAGAAACCATGACTCAACCTCAGCGTACTGGGAGTAGTCCTCAACACTTAGCCTCTAAGAACTTTGTAAGTCCTACCTCGAGGCCACATCGACTATAGTCAAACAGCTGCTGTCAACTCCGATCACAATACTCAGGTCATCCGCTACACCAAGCTCTCTCTGACCTCATTCACACGTGAACACCATTAATCCGCGAACATGGTACAACACATCCCATTGTGCCCAAAATCTCACTTCAAAAGGTTTCACTACACAACCTAACTCCTGCTAGGCAAACCACAATCACGTCACAGCCTCGAGCTCATTATCCAAGGCACAACATCAAACAAAGGGAACCTAATCTTGAGACCTTTCATTTAGAGTTACTAATAACTCCCACAACCATGCAGACACCTTTCGCACTCCCGCCCTCAAGGCACACACGATCACACGCATCATATCCTACATTTCTCACCTATCACCCTAGGCTAGCCAAACTACACGGTACACTGTTGAACCTTATTACTCCACACCACGTTTTGTGGGCAAATAACATACCCATCTCTGAACCTAAGGTGGAATATAAACAATCTCTAGACATGTCATACCTAGGATACGCCATCTCAACACTAAGAGAACCACATGAACCTAGCACGGTTCCCAAATGCGATCTCCTAATCACTAGGATATCGACCAAACCACGAACCTACATTCTCGTAGGAATCCTATAGAACTGATACTCATCGTAGGAATCCTTACACATTCCCATACAGCCATAACCCATGCTCTTTCCAGCATAACTGCAACTCATACTTATTTCCATATCCTTGAGCTCACGCACTTGTAACTCAAGTCTCACACCTCAAGGAGGTATACAACGTCCAAGGTCATCAGAACTACTCTAACTACCTACAACATCCTCAAATGCTACTCTGACTATTGTCAACATCCCGTTGATCGTCATCGATATCCTGACTACCAGGGAATATCTCTAGAACCATGCATTTTGCTATCTCAACATACGCCTGGTCAAGGATTATCATGCTCTCATCCACTATGTTTTCGTCTATACCCCATCCTAAGTACACGACTCATGACATAGCATGGCTCGAGACGTACCTAATCTATCACACGGCCGAAACCACATACACCAAACCCCAATCGTAAGGGATTACCACTTTCCACAAATTCAGTCATAACAACTGATATCTAGGGTTTCCAACACCCCATCGCCCCTACTCACAAGGCTATCCATAACACATTTACAACTTTCGATAACTTACTCTCAAAGAAGCCAACTACCCAAGTCAAAGCTAATAACCATGCTTCGACTATACCTGAACAAAACACTGCTCAAACACTCAATGGTTTACCAACTAAGGCTAACCTCATGTTCCAAATACAGGCAACCAAGCACACACACATTCTCACAAGGTGATGCACCCTCGTCTCCCACAGCTCATAGGTATTCAAACCTAGAGCTCCAATACCAAGTTGTCACGCCCTAAACTCCGGGTCACGCGAAAAACCACCGAACAACCACCAAAACCTCCCAAATAAAAAGAATTTAAAATCAGAAGGCCAAATAAGGCCAAAACCTTTGTAAAAATGTACTATTGATGGTTTATTAATTTAAAAGAGTAGCTAAGAGATTATGATTGCAGCCCACAAGCCAAGCCTTTAAAAATAAAATACGTGTTTTGAATAAGAAAATTTTTTTATTTTAAAAGAAGCTTAGGCTGTTCCAAAATCTTACTCGAAGCACAAGCGTTTGAATGAAGCTTAAACCATTTGAAAATCCCATTTTATAACCGTTGATCCCAACAACGAAAAACGTAATAAGAAACTACATGAAGCAACAACCAACACAAGATTCTCTCGAAAGCATTAAAACATGCATATATCCATAAGAATCTCATATGATTTACAACATGTTATCTCAAAACATGAAACATATACAGAAAGGTATAAACTACCTAACAAAACAAGCCAACAGGGTCTTGTCATCAGCCACCTCCGGGCACCACTAGGTCAACCTACAAGACCACACTTACCTGAAAATGATTTTACAGTAAAATCCCACATCCTAAGCCAAAACCCAATAGAAACAGACTATAAAGCTGCAAAGTAAAATATGCAATCACAAGTATACAGGCTCAACCACATGAGCTAAAAAGGTTTTTCCAATCCAAAATCACAAGCTTTCCATCAGGCTAACACGAGCCTCAAAATGGTTTTACTTCATAAAATCCCACATTTCCATCCTTAAAATCATGCATATCAACAATGCAGATAACGCTTTCTCAGTTAAGGAAAAATAGTAATCAAAACGTTATTTTCCACTCGAATCACACACCGAGAAAAGAGAAAAAATATTTTTCACTCGAAACACACAACCGAGGAAAATAATACAATATAATCCACTCGAAACACACAGCCAAGGATAAAGTTAAAACGATAAAATAGTATGCTCCACTCAGGCCACACCACCAAGGAAAAAAGGTAAAATGATTCATATGTACCGACTCTGTCACAATGGGACAGAGGTAGCAACTACAGACTCCTACCCCTTTACCCAATCTCTACACATTATAGGACCGATTAGATAAATCCAAGTTCTATACGAAGCCACCGCAACGTAAAAGCTTAGTTTATGGGTTCAACAACCCGAGGGAACAAAGCACCCAACCACCTTTTTTACGGAAACTATCCCGAAGGAACAAAGGTACCTACTCTGCGCACGTTTCTGGACTTTTACCATGGACAACTCATGCTAAATACCCGCTATCCCGGTACATCTAGAGAATCACTTCAAAAACCAATCCATTGCTCAACAACTACGAAAAACATTTCCACAAATATACATTAAACATGTATATATAGATCCATCCACCAACATGGAGATCAACAAAAATATTTTCAAAATGTTTTTTCTTGTTTCCAACAAAACAGTTCAAAAACTGATACTCAATCCCGAGGGTTAGCTTCAAACCTCTAAAACACTGAGTGTTGAGATTTTTATCAAAAACTACCTTTTTAAAATCACCTTTGAAACCATACATCCACAAATCATACGATGTAATAAATTAAGAAAAGCAAAAAATATGCTTTTTACCCGAAAAATAAAGTTTAAACATAAATGTGACATTTGATATATTTTCTACTCGATAAAAATATATATAATTATATATAACACCCTTATACAGCAGTAGGGTCTAGAATCCTACCTCGTTGAGTCAAAAGCTCGACATCTCAAAAACCAAACCTTGATGAAACAAAATTTTATCCAGATATATGCGAAGTCCTGGGCACCAACATCAAGGATCCGTTGTCAGTTTTCTAAAAATTGAGCTCCGGGCCCTTCAAAATCTAGAGAGAAGGCAGAGATTTCATGAGAGAGAAACCAGATATGAAATAAATATCTCTAAAATATCTCAAAGACTTGATATTTATAGAAAAATGCCAAAAAACACAGGTCAGTCAACTGGACCCCCAATCCAGTCGACTGAAAAACCTTCTGGAAATCCAAAACATCCCACTGCCTCAAGTTCTGTAGACTGGACCCTCCTGGTCAGTCGACTGAACAACCTTCCAGGACGTTCAGTCACTGGATTTAGCCCCTCAGTCGGCTAAATCCCTACTAGTTCCAAAACTGTTTCCAAAATTCAATTTGAGTCCAAAAATCACCACTCAAACAACCCTCTTTCGAACTCGAACAAGTGTAAAACTCATATACACTTGCTGTTCTACCATGAAGAAACAAAAAACCCAATTCACTTAGAACAAAAGTTGACTCAAAATCCGTCAAGACTTAAACATTTTCAAAATAAACTGGGTCAGGATCTCACATTTGTGCGCGAATAGGTTCTCACAAAAAATTAATAATATTACCAGTTGCACCCCTACCTGTCTGCATTTGTGAAGTGAGATTAAGAGGTGTATTTTTAAAGTGACTATCAGAATGTCTACGCAAGTGGCTAGTGCCACTCGATGTGTGACCCGAAAGTAGTTTATTACAAATTTTATATTTTTCTTTAACAGTAACGGTGCCATCATTATTTTTTTCAAACAGTTTTTCAAAAACTTTCCACACATTTGAAATTTTTTTGCTAGATGAACCTACCAATGCAGATGCAAATGCACAAGCAGATGTTGATGAAGCAGTGGATGAATTAGGAATAGAAGCAGGCAGAGTGGGATTAGAACTACTATGTGAAAATGTAAAAATATCTTCTTCTTCATCAATGGTAAAAATATTTGAATCCATCGACAAAAAAAATTATAAAATTTTAAAGCGAAATTGATAAATTAGATAATAGAGACTAGAATTTAGAAAAAATAAAAATAAAATAAACTTTAATTTTTTAAAGAAATTAATTAGAATTTTAAAAAATGTATTCAAAATTTAATTAAATATTGCAACAAATAAATTAAATTACAAAAAATAAAGCAAACTAAATTAAAGAATTTCGATCTTTAATCTTGATCTCGATCGATTTGTATTTTGATCTTAATCTTGATTCTTAATCTTCACTACTTGATTCACTGACAATTGCACCGAACCCGAATATCACCGAGTAATTAGAGAAAAAAATTAGAGAGAATATAGATGTTTGGATAAAAAATATGTGAAATATGCACCCTTATTTATAGGAAAATTTTGTAAATTAAAAAAAAAACTAGCCATTGGTTGGGTCGAGCCGGACTAAACGGTCAAAAATTTTGGACCATTGATTTTATATCACAATTGATCCGGGCCGTGTATTTTAAAAACTAACCATTGGGGGGTGGGGGAACCAAGCGGGCCCAGTCGAGCCCAACGGCTAGCCCGTGCCTGGGCCTAGTGCCAAGCCCAACGGCTAGCCCGTGCCCAGGCCTTTGACGGGCCTAGGGTCGGGCCTGTGGGTGAGCTTTTTGGCAGGCGAGCCTTAGGCAAGCCTGGCCCAACCCACGGGCTTGGAGGGGCCCAGGCCCGAAAAATGTACAGTACGGGACGGGCTCCCAGCTGCTCGTGGGCCTCGGGTCATTTTTACACCCCTAAGTCTATAGAATGAAAAAAATAGCTGTTTAAAGATCCTCAAATATCAATTGATGAAAGTATTAAGCGTGACGATTTTGAAGATAATATA